>QOCX01002236.1:0-23990 GCA_005959815.1 Sarcophaga bullata | reverse complement strand
TGTTCGATTTTAATTGATGTATTTATTTAATTTATAGTTCTATGCGAGTTAATTCGGTTGGAATAGTTAATCTTCAAATAGCTCAGGAACAGAATCTCAAACCTGATTGCTGTTATGCTCCTCTTAGTCTTCATTTCCGTTCGTGTGGTTAGGTCTTTTTTTGGAAGGCTATATTCGGATCCGAAGTCGGAGGAAATCTTATCGACGTTTGACGAGGTTGCCAAATTTATTCCTGGACTTCGAAGACGGGAAGTTTAATGGCCACTCCTCAGCGGAAGGCTAATACGACATTCTCCATTGAGATCCAAAGAGAGGAGTTCAAGTCGTTGTGGGGCGAAAGCCGATACCGCGGTCTTTTGTTCCCTATGAAAGCTCGTGCCGACAGGTGATGAAGAGGATTCGGAGGTGATTCGGGAGTCAGCGAGGGGAACTTTGTTGCGACGGAGTTGTAGGTTAGTTACATAACGGTTGCGTCGGCTACAGCGGGTGACTCTCCAGGCTTTGATAACCAACTGCATGTCGCTCAAACCCACTGGGGGGCCAATGCGTCAACCGGTTGTAAAAAACCGCATCGCGTCATGAATATGCAACTGGGGCCCCTTGGCTGTACCGGAGTGGAGGTGTTCATGGGGATGTACAAATCTGTGCCATCCTTCCGCGATATGATCACTGCATGTTTATCCATGAACGGGCTAACATTCCCCTAGGCTTGAGACGCTTTTTTTTTGGGAGACAGTCACAGCGCTGTTGAAGCTTTGAGATTGTGGACTGTTGTCAGGGATTTCAATTAGGCCCTGGAACGTAAACCTGAAGGATAGGTACCTAGAAATAACCGGGTTTTAGCGTGGAGAGAACTCTCAGAGCGTGAAAGTTTGTTTCGACACGCACACCAGGTCCAAGATTCGCCGAGGAGTAGCCCAGGATATCAAAAAGTTGCAACGGAGATATCAATAATTTCGAGTATCGGCCACTGTCGGAGTGCACCGATATTGGCTATCGTCAAACTTTGACTTTACGGTTTCGATTCTATGTGAAACTCGTGTTCGAAATAGAAAACTTTGAACCTGTTGGCGCTAGTGCGTCGCGTAGGCCTACCCCTGCAAGACCCTTTCTAAACCAGAAACAGGGGAGGTTCGATCTTTTTCTACTAAATTGGAATAATAAAAGATTTGGGTAAGAACATTGTGTTTCAGGAGATCACGTTTGCGTCTTGACGTAATTTGTTGTTTCTGGTTGGTGAAGAGTGTAACAACCTTTGCCAGTGAAAGAAACTGTCTCACAAGTGGTCATAGACTCAACGAGTGCAGGAGCACATTTAGTTGTTCGGTCTGTAAGTTGAAACACCATACACTACTGCATCGAGAGGTGTCCCGATTGTCTTCAAAAATGTGCGTTTTCGATGCGCCAAGTTCTAGTGGTGCAGTTATGTCACGCGGTGAGGTCCAGAATTGTTTTGCTGCTACATCGAGGCAGATACTTTTGGGGACTGCAGTAGTTGGTATCTACCACCGAAGAGAGACGTTCAGGACTAGGGCCCTAATCGATTCAGGGTCTCAGGCAACATTCATTTCGGAAAGATTTCAGAGGAAGTTAGGATTACCAACGGTGAATATACGGGCTAGCGTCTGCTGTTTGAATGGATAATCAATCGGTTTGGTGTTGCCGAAGTTGGCGGGAATGTTACCCAGTTCCACTGTTAACACATCGCGATCGGCGGCCTTATCGGAAATCACATTGACTGATCCGAAATTCAATGAAAGCGATCGCGTGGATATAGTGATTGGAGGCGACATTTATCCTACCGTAATGTTGGAGGGCATTAGGAAAAATCTTCTTGGGAATTTGATGGCCCAGGAGAGTATATTTGGATGGGTACTGAGAGGTTCACTACCCGAACGGCGTTCCAAAAGTTTTACGACTCTAGTATCGTATTGTACGGAATTGGAACTAGACAAGCAATTGGAGAGGTTCTGGAAATTGGAGGAACCTCCACGACGGTCGAAAATGTCGCCTGATGATGAGTATTGTGAAGACTATTCTAGGAAAACAGTACGGAGGAATTCAGCTGGGCGATACACGGTATCACTACCTATTAAGTCGCAATATAATGCCCTTGATTGTCTTGATTCTTCTCGCCCAAAAGCCTACAGGCAATTTTTGAGAAATGAAGCTTCCCTACTTCGAAACCCATCCCTTAAATTGGATTATGATGCAGTTTTACTGGAATATGAATCTTTGAATCATATGACGAAGGTGAATGGGAAGGACGCGAGTGAAGGAGGTTCATATTATTTACCTCATCACGCTGTACTCAAGCCTGAATGCTCTTCCACCAAGGTGAGGGTTGTTTTCAATGCCTCTAGTAAGGCGCCAAGTGGACTGAGCTTGAATGATACACTATTTACCGGGCCTGTTTTACAAAATGACTTGAGGCTTCTGATTGTTAGATGGCGATTTTATCGATATGTCTTTAATGGAGACATTGAAAAAATGTATCGACAGATTCTCTTGGATCCCGATCAAGTGAGGTATCAAAGAATAGTTTTTCGTAAAGAACCACATGGGGAAGTAGAAGATTTCGAGTTGAAAACCGTCACGTTTGGGGTAAATTGTGCTGGATTTTTATCAATGCGAACATTGCTTCAACTCGCTGATGACGGTAGCTTAAAATGGCCTTTGGCTTCTAAGATTTTACGGGAGATGATGTATGTCGATGATGCAATAGAGGCTCAAGACCAATTAAGGTCGGCGTTGACTTCAGCAGGATTCTCAATGAGGAAGTGGACCTCAAACGACCGGAGAATTCTTCAAGGGTCGCCTTCTGATCACTTATTGAGGGAAGATTTTTTGGAGTTTGAAGACATTAGCTCTATCAAAACTCTGGGCGTACGATGGAATTCCAAGTCTGATCAGTTTTTCTTTAAGACAATCGAGATTAAAGAGGCAATCGAGATTAAGGAGAATTTCACCAAAAGAGAAGTGCTGTCAATAATAGCTAAGCTTTTCGATTCTGATAGATGGTTAGGTCCCATTATTATCACAGCAAAGATGCTCATGCAGCAAATATGGAGCGAGAAGACTGATTGGGACCCCGGAAAGCCATTCGAAATGGAATCAATTTCTAGATGAATATGGTTTCATTAATGAGATTAAAATTTGTGCTTAAGAGAAAAAATATGCTTAAGGGAAAAAATAACCGATGACATGAATCAGGGTCTTAAAAACGTTAAAGAGAGTACAGTTTTTCAAACTGTTGAACAAAGTGTTGGTAATTTTACAAAAGCTGTACATGATGCCCCTATATTTCAACGTACTGAATCTGTATTGAAATCGACTGGTGAAAAAACAGCCTCTGTTTTTGGTAGTATTACTAGTGTCAATTTCTTCGAAATTTTCGCAAATGAAAATTTCTGAATCAATGAGATCCATAGAGGAAAAAGTTGGCTCAGCCTATGAGAACGTCAAAGGAAAAGTAACTATATCACGTTCTGGTTCTGTATACAGTTTCCCAGATGAACTTCACCATGAAAACAATTCTCTGCTTTAAACACTCCTTAAAACAATGCATTGACGAGTATTCATAAAGTTTTAATAAAACAAAAAACTATATAGTTTTAATAAATTTAAAGAATTCTATTCAATTTCAAAAAAAAAATACCTCGATGGGTAGGTTTCCGGCCCGACTGTACAGTGGAGATTCATGGGTTTTCGGATGCTTCAGAGAAAGCATACGGGGCGTGCATATACATTCATATCGCAGATGATTTAGGTGATATTCAGACCCATCTGTTGTTGGCTAAGTCGAAGGTTGCTCTTTTGAAAACGGTGTCTTTGCCTAGGCTGGAACTCTGCGGGGCCGTTTTACTAACTGAATTGATGGAGGCTGTAAAGGCAAAAACAACGTTCTATGGGTGGACAGCATGTCCGGTCGGAACACAATCCGGCTGATTTGATAAGTCGAGGAGTTCGACCGCAGGATTTGGCAGCTGACAAATTGGTGGTATGGTGGCATGGTCCTTCCTGGTTAGGCTCTGCTACTAACGAATGGTGTAATCCTACTGCCGAGGAATATGACACTAAGGAAGAAGAAAAATGTCACATGGTTTTCTTCGCTTACTTTAAGGAGTTCGACGATCTTCTGAATCGGTTTTCCTCCTACTCAAGAGCGTTGCGTGTGATGGCGTTAGTATTTAGGGTTTTCGATGCAGAAAGTTCGGGCTTTGGTTCTTTGGAGATTACTCCACGCGAAATCCGGAATGTGAGGGGAAAATTAATAAAAATAGCTCAAAGAACTTGGTACCCTCAGGAATACCGGCGGTTGTCTAATGAAGAGAAGATTGTAGAAGGGGAACTTTTGAATTTGAATCCCTTCTTAGATGAGAATGGGTTAATGAGAGTCGGTGGCAGGCTGACTAATGCGGTACATCTCAAGTACAACGAACGGCTTCCGATTCTTTTGCCAATAGCTTGTCGATTCGCTTATCTGTTAGTAGATTTTATTCATCGGCTAACTTTACACGGTGGAAACCAGTTAATGCTAAGAGTTTTGAGAACCGAATTCTACATACGCAGGTCTAAGAATTTGATAAAGACCATCGTAGGACGTTGCAGAACTTGCGCTATTCATAAGGGAATGATACAGAGTCAGATAATGGCAGCGTTGCCTACATCTCGTACGATGTTCACTCGTCCTTTCACTAGCACTGGTGTGGATTTTGCAGGACCCTTTGACATTCGCAACTACACTGGCAGAGCATGTCTTATTACCAAAGGTTATGTTTGTTTGTTTATTTGCTTTGCTCTACGTCGGCATTCTTAGCCGCTCTGATTAGATTCATTTCTCGTCGCGGATATCCTACTGATATGTATTCCGATAACGGCACCAATTTTGTAGGAGCATCTTGAAAGGTGAATTTCAAGATTTTCTTAGAGAATCAGGTTCCCAGATCAATGCTACGTACGGACCTAGGGGGTTGACTTGGCACTTCAACCCTGCTGGTGAACCTCATATGGGAGGTCTCTGGGAAGCGGGTGTCAAAAGCTTTAAACATCATTTTAAGAGACTTGCGGGAAGTCTAAAATATTCTTTTGAGAAGTTCTCCACTCTCCTAACTCGTGTAGAGGCCTGTTTAAACTCGCGTCCATTATGCCCTATGGCGGATAATGCCGATTGTTTGGATGCTCTTACGCCAGGTCATTTCTTAACTGGCGGTCCTTTACTGTCTCCACCGGAATTAGAAATTGCGGATCCTTTGCCCTCAATAACAAATCGATGGCAAAGAGTTAAGGCTCTGAACCAACGCTTGTGTCTTCGTTGGAAAGAGAAATACTTGAAGGAGTTACAGAAGAGGAATAAGTGGAAGTGTTTGAGGAAAGATTTACAAGTCGGTGATATGGTGGTCATCCGCGAAGACAACGTGCCTACCAATGAATGGCGCTTAAGTCGCGTTTTGAATTTGCATTCGGGTAGGGATGGTCATCTTAGAGTCGTGGATTTGAAGACTGCACGCGGAACAATTACTCGACCAGTTGTGAAACTGGTAATTCTTCCGACATATTCGAATTGAAATATTTAATAATTTCAGCTAATCGTATCATGGTTTCTGCGAAAAAATACAAGCAAGGCGACAATGGTAAGAAAATCGTGTGTCGCGTCTGCTTGAAGAACCACCCATTGCGTTTCTGTGAACGATTTTCGAAGACAGACTACGATGAGCATATGAAATTGGTGACCATCTATAAGTACTGCGCTGGCTGTTTAAGTCACGATCATACCTGACGGACGTGCGTTAGTACTGGCAAGTGTAAGCGTTGCGGTGATATGCATCACACGCTTCCCCATAAGCCGGACAATAGACCTCGTTCGTCTGTTCCGGGCAAAGCCGTGAAATCGAGGAGAGGTAAACGTAATCGCAGATCGCCCGCTCGCACAGCTAATAAAGGACCTCGTTCGACCCGAAACACCAAGGGACCTCGTTCGTCCCATGAATCCTAAATCTCAACGGTCAGGAGAAATCTCTCGTTCGGCAGCTGGTAGAGTTTTGCCATCTACGTCGTATACATTGGCGGACAGCGTTCTGCTCAAACCAAACGCTATAGTCAGCAACGTGGCACATGGGCGATACATCTCGGAGAGAGCAGTCATAGATCTTACTGCTGAGCGTACCCTCATTTCCGAGAAGGTGGTTCGTCGGCTTGGCGCGAAGACAATAAAAATTGGACGCACGGAGCGGGTACTGTTAACAATTCGAGGTAACCACGGCAGCAGTGACACGGTCGAGGCATATGCAGAGGTGAGAAAGAAGTTGGATGGCCGCACACCGTCAAGGTCAATAGACGCTCGCTTAGCAGATGAGTTTCCGGGACTACAATTGGCAGACCCAAACTTTTTTGTGGCGTCCCCTGTTGGAATCAGGTTGGGCTGTGACGTCTACAGCAAAATTATACGTAATGGTGTATTTGGTGATTCGATGAGTAAACCTTTGGCCCAGTTTTCGATCTTCGGCTAAATGATTTCGGGATTGTGCTCTGTGTAATATATAAGTATGCAACACATACCTTTAAACCATGATACGTATTAAATACAATTTCCATTTTTAGTTCTTAATTTCATTTTTACTTTTATTAATGCAGCTGACGGATACCCACTGGAGTCTGAGGTTCGGAGCTGACGTAGTTTTAATTTCATTTTTTTTTTATTTTTTAACGGAATTGTGGAGAAATAAATTAATCAAACTTGAATTAATCTAATGGTTTTCTTTGTTCCTTCCGACCTCTTTTAATATAGTGTTAACTTGGGAGTCAATTTTTTCCTTGATTGCAATACTGCAAGGGCGCCGGAATGTTTATGTCCGGAGATTGCAAAATCCCATCTCCAGCGATCAACTAGAAGAGGGCTAACAATCAATAGAGGGCGCCATAATATTAGTTTAAGCTTTTATCTAATATCTAAATATGACGTTATCTAAGCTTTTGTAATATTAACATTATCTTGTATTTTGTGTAACTTAGGCCTCTTCTATGTAAAACCTAAACTTAAAATTTATTCTTTCTTGGAACATCCAAAGAGATAAGACTAATAAACTGTAATTTTTAAATTAAATTATATAAAAATATATATACAAGAAATATTTTGTCTTAAGAAAGTGATTTTGTATTCGATAAAACGGGAAAAAAATAATGAAATATAAAATTAACAAAATAATTAAAGTGAGTGAAAAGAAAAGGAAATCTTGGTGTTTCAGACAAACAAAAGAGAGGAAAGTGTTGTTTTGTTTTCTCCTTTTCCCCATAATTTGTTCTCAAGCTTTGATTCTTTTTTTTGCCAGACAGTTGGGCAGACTTTGGTTTCAAGAGTCAATACATTTATCCACAGGATTAACATTTGTCAACTAGCTTGAGGAGAAGAAATAAGTATTTACTTCTTATATAATAATTTTTTTATTATTATTTCAATTAAAAATTAAAAATTTCAATATATGCATGCAACAATTTGAAAGTTTGGTATAAATAAACATGAACGTACTAAAGAGGGCATTTGTGCCGCAATGCAACTCTGCAAACAATAGCCCCATCACTCATATTCAAATGTCACATAAAAACGTGAGAGAATTCTGTTTTATACAGATCGTCCCGTTTTGCTAACGAGAGAGAATGTTTCGGTAAGCGTTTACATTGATTTCCATACGATAAAAAGAGAACGTTTTTTACGGTACGTTACGTTACGTGTGGCTAACTGGAACTTAAGTCATTGAGGGGCTACGGTGTTTTTGACTTCCAAATAGTGCTAAAAAAAAGTAGAATTGTACCAACTTTTCCATCCCTGGTGTGAATTCTCTCTGCACAATTGTGCTATAAAGTGGTAACCACTGTTATAAATTAACGTTGTAGTGCTTACGAATGAATCAGAGTAGTTAAATTCCAACATCGTTGACACCCTTATGTCCAAAATTTCATGAGTGCTAATGAGTAGCGAAAAAGCGATTCATTGATAATCTCTGGTCGGTACTGTAATCATGAACAACATTGCCAACTATGTGGTTTGTGTCTGGATTTAGGATAATTAAACTAGATTAGTGAAGTCAGAAACACTGAGTAAAAGAAGCACCCTCAACGAACTTTGTGCTGCCATTGTTTATTTATATTGTATTTCATTATATTTATTACGTATCTTAAAGAAATTAAAATAAAAACTGAAACTTAAATTATTTGTAAACCACTTTTTGAATGCTGTTTCTTACTCTTCAAACTTATTCAAACACAGAGTTTGTGAATATAATTAATAGGGAAAACTGAAACATTTTTCTTTTGGACTTAAGGAGGACTAAATAAACTAAAATATAATTTCAGTTTCACGCCGGCGCTTTAATTCATGCTTGTCGCCTGCTGATGGCTGTTATATTTATTAGACGTTATTAATTATAATATTATTAAAAATAAATGCTTTTAAGAGAACGTGCGTGTCAGCCTTTTTTTGGGAATAACAGTCTTAACACGTTTCCTGCCACGTGCACCTTTTTCGGTTCATGCTAAGCCTCATTCCTACGCCAAGCTGAATTTTTAAATTTAAAATGTTTATTCCCAAAATTTGATTATTGGTGTAATGTAATGATGTTTAGAGTAATGTTTGAGACGTCTACTCATAACGGTACATGTGGCACGGCAATAAGTTATCAGAGGACTTTTGAACTTTTTTGAACATGAACAAAAGAACAGTTCAATTTCACTTTTACAATATAGAAAGGAACTAATTTCATATATATTTTCCATGTACCACTTTCTATAAAACGCTATAAATTACAAAAAGGTAATGACAAATTACTTATTCTATGCACAGACCGGTTACTTCACCACTGATGGAACAGTGACCTATACTAATACAATACCTATTTCGAATAACGGCACTTTGGTGAATTTCACGCCGCACAAATGCGGTTGAATTTGCTGGATCTCATCACACCCGGAACTCCCCATACCAGAGCGAAAAAAATATTTTTCATCCCGCCAGCTTCTTTTTAACCCATCGCATTCACCACGAAAACAAACCAGAAAAATTCACACACACACGCACGCCATAAATTTGTCTTATACAACAAGAGACTAAATTTTCATTTTTACATACCCGACACGAAAAAAGAATGTGTGAATTATATAAACAAAAGCATTTATTGTAGTTTTTTTGAACGAATTAAGAACGGAATTTTTTTCAACCACACACATACCAACAGTGTTGCCAGGAATGAAAAAATAATAGAATAATATAAACAAATGGGTTTTTTCAAATTTAAATTCAGTTTGATTTACAATAATTAAATTTAAATTTTTTGACAACAAATAAAATAACCAAAACCAGAAGAACAAATAAATAACCTTCCAAACAATTTTGGTTAGAAAAACGCCAACATGTCGTCACATCAACACAAATATCATAAACAAATTGCCAACTTAATTTTTTTTATTATATATTGCTAAATGTAGATGTGTTTAGTTGTCATAACTTTATCTTGTTTGTTGTTCTTGTTCTTGCTTGATACGACTTTTTATTAACGTGGCATTTTTAGGCAATCAAAATTTTGATTTTTTGTTTTTGTGTATTATATTAGTTTTAGTTTTAATTCGACCAGAAGACAAATTCAACATTAAGTTATATATACTGAATAAAAATTCCAATTAGTTGCCGTTTTTAAGTTTATTAAACGAAATTATATTGTGTTGTGTTGTTCCACATCTAAAAAGGGAATAGTCATTTGTTAATTTACCCATTTTTTTAAGGAAATATGTCTGCTATAATAAATATGTTGAATTTTGGCGGAGATAATGATCTAAATTTAGTATTTATAGTACCAGTATTTGCACTAGTCGTAGCGGTGGGATTTCTATTGAAGTTCAGTATTCGCAAACCTAAAGTAAACAAGAAAACTCAAAATGTTAAAAAGGCGCAAACACCTAACAAACAAAAAGAAGAAAAGGCTAATGGTGACAAAGGAGAACAGTTTGTGAAAGAAAAGAAAGTCTCGTCTAGCCCTACCAAATCTTTGGATAACCAGAGCGGCAATGAGGATACCAAATCTAAATCGAGTAAAAAGCAACAACAACAACCTCAACAACCGGATACCATACATGAAAAACCATCTAAGAAAAATAGTGCCCAAAACAAAAAGCAACAGGTTAACAATACCAACACAAATAATGCTTTGGCAAAGGCCAATAAAAAGCAAGTTGACATCTTCATCAACAAAGAAGAAGAGGGCGAATGGCAAATGGTAACTACGAAAAAACAAAAGCAGAACAAGCAAGAAGAGAACGTTGTAGTACCAGCGACTTCAGTTAAGACTACCAAAAAGCCACAAAAGTCTACCGAAAATGCCAATAAGCAATCGAGTAATAAAACGAAAAAGGCTAAAGAAGTGATCGAAAAAAGTGACAACTGGACAGAAACTGTTAATGGAGACGTATCAACCGTCAAAGAGATTATAGCATTGAATTTGGTACCCAAGAAAATTATCAATAAATCGACTGAAAACTCTGTTCTTCCATCTGAAATAGCTAAAGTGACAAACCAAAATGATAATGTTGAAATTAAAACTTCAACTGCTCATGATGTAACTTCCGTTGCTAACGTGGCATTTGATGTATTGAGCGGTAAGTGGCTATAAACCAACTTATTTTTTTTGCAACTTTTGAACCTATAAGTAATAAAAAATAATAATTACATACATAATTGGCCATTACAACCCTTCAGTCAGGATTACGGCCTAGCTTCTCACACCTCACCCACTTATGTTGTGTGTGCTAATTTTATACATGAGTGGCGGGACCTACAGTTTAAAGTCGACTCCGAACGACAGATTTTTTTTTTTTTTGAGAAACTTTTCATGGCAATTTTATTTACTCCCAGAGTTTTTGCCAGAAATCTGCTGAGAGGAAGTCGCCGAAGAAATATTTTTTTCATATTTCATTGTCTGACCGGGGATTCGAACCCTGGCCTTTTGTCTAATAAGCCAACACACTACCTACTAGGCTACGGCGACTTATATAAATAATAATTAGAAGTTCATATTATTCAGAAGAAAAAAATCATCTGTATAAACAACAACATACTTTCCTGTGGAGTTGTAGTGAACAATAATGAAAATTGTTTCATTAATATGAAACCGTTAACATTGTAAGACTTAATCTGATGAGCAACGGTTTTTATATTATCGTATTCATAGATTACCATTCACATTACGAGTAGCATTGTATTATCTTAAATTATTTATTTTCGGTAGATAGATATATTTTAACTGAATGTGCGTTGAGTAAACCGTACAAATAAATTGATTAGGAGAACTTGCCTAGAATAAGCCGACATACGTGGTATTTGTCCCAAATTTTTTTTAATACCTCAGGAAAAGGCCAAGGAGGTACAATATGAAATTAATAATTTAATTTAATTTAAATTTTTTAACTTCTATGCTGATTTCCCCGTTTTCGAATATATTTAGGGAAGCGTAAAGTGTAATCTTGCTATCGTCAATAATCCTAATGTTATCTTGATTATTTTTCTCCCGTAAAAATTTGTATTATTTAGTTTTCCGTTAAATTTTTGATTTCATTCAATTTATGAGTTGGGCTGGTTATCACTGAATACGGAATTCAAATCAAATAATAAATTCCAAATTGGATTTAAGTTTAAAAATAGGGAAAACTTACAAATTAGAACAATAATTTTGCAATGAAAAGTTTCTTAAAAATCTGTCGTTCGGAGTCGACCTTAAACTGTAGGTCCCGCCACTCATGTATAAAATTTAACACACACAACATAAGTGGCCGTAATTCTGATTGACGGGTTGTAATGGCCAGTTATGTTATGTATGTAACATTTAAATTTAAAAAAAAAACTGATCGATATTGATAATATTTAAATAATTAGTAATAATTTATTTATTGTAACTTGTTAAAACTTATTGACAAAAAAAATGTTAAATGAAAATTCAATTTGGGGTTTACCAATTAAAAACATAGTTTGTGGAAACCTTGTTAAATTTGTTTTATGTTTTAAACACTTCTATTTAATATTACTTAGTATTATTAATTTTTTTATTTATTACAATATAATCAAACATATTATAATTAGAAGCGGAATTATGGAGATCTAATGTCCAGTGCATAGCAGACCAGATCGATATATAGGCTCACAAAGTGATAAATTGGCATACGAATATGCAGTCTCAGAGAACGTGAATACATTTCGAGAGAAAAATTATTCATTATTTCAAAGTCTTAAAATATCATTTTGATCCATTTTTTGGAATAAAATTTAGTTAGCATATAGTTTTGATTTTATATAGATATGTGTAATTAAATTGTTCGAATGGTTTTTTTTATCTTGAATAATATTTATGAATTGTAAATTAAAGTATTTCAAATACTAACAATAAATAATAATAATAATAATAATATTCCATAATTAATGGTAAGAATCGCACCAGAGGTAGTGAATGGTTTCTCGGTACATTCTTTCGCTGTTTGAGAAACACACACACGAACACTTCGGAAATGAGTAGTGTTTTTCATTCAATATGCACGGTAATCATTCTTATCATTCGTTCCATATTCGTTGCTTTTTTGAGTGGTAGAAGCCTTTAAGCAGAGGTCGGCATAAAGAGACCATGATTGAAATGTGACTGTAGTTGTGAAAAGCATGTGTATAATCCAGAGGAAAATTGTTAGTGATATAGAAATATTTTCAAGTCTCACCTAATATTTTCAAGTGTAACATAATAATATGTATGTGTAGTAGAAAATAAAGAAAAAGTGTACAGCGACAAGTCCCTAAAGGCTGCGTAAATATTCTTCCAAAAATGGAGATCATTTCTTCTGGGAAAAGCGACACTAAATTTCTTTTCTAGAAGCTGACAAGCAACATTATTATAACTTGGTTGATTTTCGTGTCTTATGTGTGTAAAAAACCGAAAATCTTCAGCCCCGGGGGCTATTGGTACCGACTTCTACTTTAAGAGAAGACATGCACTGAAATACATGTATTCCGTTTTATTTGCTCTTCACATGTGTTTTCATGCCTTGTGAAAATAAAATTGTTCGTATTGACAGCAATTTATTCTGTTTTTGTGAATGTATTCAAGATTCATAATTGATAATTCGAATGTGTTAGGAAATGTTTTGCTAAGAATAATTATCGTTGGAGACTGGTATATTTTCAGAAAATTGAAAAAGATCAATGATAACATCGATTGAAAAAGTTCCCAATCCAAGCAAATGTGAGGAATTTCGACCTAAAAATACACTCAAAGTATGTGAAAAAATAGTGGAAAGTGTAGTCAACGTACAACTTGAGTTGAATATCACGCTATATTATCTGAACAACTATTAGAGTTCCGAAAAAAGCATTCATGTGAAACTTCAGTGAATTATGTTATAAGCGAGTGGAAGGCCGTAGAAAGTAAAAATAGAATGATGGCAATACTTCTTGTTTTTAAAAAGCTTTCGAGACTATTGACAGAGATATTATGCGAAAGAAACTTTATATGTATGCAATAAGACAAATTGAATTAGAATGGTTGAAGTCATACCTAGAAAACCGAACGCAAACAACAAAATTAAATAATACCATGTCTGAGGAAGCGACTAATAATTTCGGAGGTTCAATTTTAGGTGCTCTGTTGTTTATATTATATTTAAATGATATGGCAAAGTATTGAAAAACTTCAAAGTTGTATTGTACGCTGATGACACCCTTATATATACAGTGGAAAAAAGTGATAAAGAATTCCAAGATAACATGAAATACGATGTTCAGAAAATAAATGAATGGCTTAAAATAAATAAAATAAACATGAATTCTGACGAAGTATGTAAAATAAATGATTCTGTAATAGAAAAGTTTAAGAATATAAAATATTTTATAACTGACAAAAAACTAAACTTAAATGAACACATTGATTATACATGTAGGAAAATTGGCAAGAAAAGTGGTTTCCTGAAGAGAATTAGAAAAAGAATTTCAAAATCTACAGCAGTAACTATATATAACACCATAATTATACAGCACTTTGAATACGGTTCCACTATATTCTATACATGCAGTACCGCAATTCAACTGATTAAAATGCGATCGGTATTCGCATATGAATACAATGCTCCACGATTTGAAATGGATGAATATAAAACAAAGTTTACAGTTTAATATCTTAATGTTTGTTAGAAAAATGAAGAAATGAAGAAATACCTATGCGTGCAGATTAAATAAGTGGGAGAAAGCCAACCATATATGCTGAGGAATGCAGACGACTTTCGAATTCTAAGAGTGAAGTCAACCCAGATACAGGAAAGGTTGTTTTATAAAGATTGTAGACCAATTTATTACCAACAAATATTGAAAATGAATTAAATAAAAATATTTTTAAACGAAAATGTTTTAATTTTGTATTATTTAATGATTTGTAATGATTTTTTATAATTTGAAAATTAAAGTATTTTTAATACTTATAAATAAATATAAAAAAATTACATTAAAACCATTCTCTAAATCCTACTGTAGCGTTAAAGACCCTCGTCTACAGTAATTGTTAGGTTAAACAGTTTGTAATCATCTGCTAACAATTAAATTTTAGTGAGCGTTAACGATTCTAAGAATTTTTGAAAAGACCAAAAGTAAAACTAGTTTTTCTCTCATTGCTGTTTGTGTGTAAGAGGTGAAAAATATTATGAGTAATAGGTAAATTATTAAATAAAAGTAACTTCTACTTTTATATAAATTGTATGCATGAAGTTATAAATTCTGTATTTTTTAAGCGATTTAGTGTAAAGCTTTCAATATTTACAGTGCTCTAAGGGAAGTTTTACTCTCTCTCTCTATTTCTTTTTAAATGTCAATGACTTTATTTTATTCCCTGTAATTACGACTGAATGTTCAAAAAAATTTAAATTATTTGTTTTAAACATACAGGATTACGGCCCAGTTTCTCATACCACTTATGTTGTGTGATTTTATTTTCTACGTGAGTGGCGGGACCTACAGTTTTAAAGTCGACTCCGAACGACAGATTTTTTTGAGAAACTTTTCATGGCAATTCTATTTACTCTCAAAGTTTTTGCCAGAAATCTGCTGAGAGGTTAAAATTACCTACAAATAACTAACAAAAACCTTATATCATCTGTACACTCGTCTCCCAGGTTTGTGATTAGTGAAGATTAGTATATTAGTATCTTCAAGTCTCGCGGATCTTGTCTTTTGACAGTCGGTGATTACAGTGTTAAACATACTTTCTACGGACCTCGTCTCAGTACAACTGGAGGCCGAGTATTATTTGGTACAATATCCAAAATGGATTTTAATGTCTTGTCGAGAAGTCAACCAACTTATTGACCTACCAACAGGCATAAAATTCCTCACGTTGTTGATCTTGGAGTGACCAAAAACGTTTTTAAAAAATTTTTTATATGTCTTCAGAATACTCGCCTACTATTTTTACGATCTTTAACTCTACCTCAAGTCTGCGAATGAATAAATCTGTCAATTGGCTAAAATTTTAAGATACCTCAGCGCACATGTTCTGAAAATATGTGGTTGATATCCGCAGAGGATGTATTTCCCTCTTAAACTTCCGCTAAACCACAGATGAGAAAAAAATGGAATTTTTTTGTGAATATTGAGAAATTAGCTGTTGAAAAAAGAAGAGCTCGAAGAGAGTGGCAAGAGTACAGAACTCCTCAAAATAAAATCATGCTCAAAGAATGTACAAGGCGGCTTAAAGAGCTTTTGGAAAAACTGCCTTCCTGGAAGCTAGGAACCTTAAACGGCCTGTAAATTTTAAGCCTTTTTTATGGAAGTCCACGGGTGGTTCGAACACTTGAAACAGTCTTAAAGCCTAATGTCCATACCATGCGTTTACTGCGACCTTGCGTTACATGCATATGCCAAAAAAGTAGGATCAGTGTAGTTGCTTGTGACAGGTTAAAGAAGAAAACGCATAGAATGCATAGACACATAAAGTAGATCTACTTTGTACTTTTCTGTGCATCTCATGCATTGCATATTTCAGGAAATTTGAAA
Source organism: Sarcophaga bullata (assembly GCA_005959815.1). Classification (NCBI taxonomy): domain Eukaryota; kingdom Metazoa; phylum Arthropoda; class Insecta; order Diptera; family Sarcophagidae; genus Sarcophaga; species Sarcophaga bullata. Next base: position 7,933 of record QOCX01002236.1, on the reverse strand, counting down.
TTTTAATATTTTTCTTTATAATTTTTTCTTTATTCAGTAAATAATAATTTTTTTTGTTGCAGATGATGGCTGGACGGATACCAAACCTCAAAAGAAAAATAGAAGGAAAGCACTCAGGGAATAATGGCAAAACAATTCATCAATCCCCTAATTGTTTCAATTATTGTATATGTAACTTAAAAGGAAAAAGAGAATTATGATTATAGTTAAAACTTTGTAATTGTATTAATTTTTAAATTTTACGCATTTACATCTTAAAAAGCTGTAAATTATTTTCTTTTGTGCAAATGTAAATATAATAGGTTACAACAATCAAAAAAATATCATTTTATAAATAGAATATCCAACTAAGAAAATTTTATAAATTTCGTTAATAAATATTGTGCATTCTACTTTTAATTGTACTTTAAGAATTTATTCCTTTGTCACATTTATTTCTTTTTATTAACAAACACTAGCAAATTTTTAGTAGTTTGAAATAACGTGTTAATATGCAGATATTTTATTGTATTATTTATTTATTAATGCTCAATAGACAAATTTTTTATATACAAATTATATAAACAAAAATTGAATTGAAGAAAACTGCATAATCGCTTATTGCCATTGTCTCCTTAGGTTCATTGAGGAAGAAAAATATAAAACTAGTATTCCTCTCATTTTTGTAAATTTTTAAATTAATATTGCTTATATTTTTATATAAATTGTATACATGAAGTTATAAATTCTGTATTTTTTAAACGATTTAATGTAAAGCCTCTCAACATTTACAATGCTCTAAGGGAAGTTTTACTCTCTCTCTCTCTCTATTTCTTTTTAAATGTCAATTACTTTATTTTATTGCCTGTAATTACGACTGAATGTTCAAAAAAAGTTATTTTTTTTAAACATATTTTTAATAAAAATGTGAAACACATAAGTAATATAATAATGAAATATTATAAAGTATGAATTTTCTAGAATCAGAATTTTATTACATTTAATAATAAAACTTATATTTAACGAAAAGAAAATCTTTGAGTTGTGATTGCCTTAATTTAAAATTCTAATAGATCTGTTGTGAATAGAAACTGAACTTCAGTTATGTTACGCATTGGCAATTAGAAATTTGTAGTTGTCATAAAAAATTTAAAAAGTGAAATATTTAATTATTAATGCCAATTGCCGTCTAATACCAGTTGACAGTCGAAAATGTAAGTAAACAAAATGTTTAAAAATAAAAATATACGTTAATTAGCCGACTTCGTGATAAATTTAAACGACTCAAGTTTTTAGTGAATAGAATAGAAATCAATTTATGAAGTTTCTTTTGTTTAAATGTTACTCACATTAATTATTTGATGTTATGTTCCTTTAATTTATTATAAGTTAATTGCTAACAGTGCGTCTGCTATTTTAAAAATTTTAAATTTTTATTCAATCAAAGATACGTCTAGGTTCAATACGTCCTTTGGGTTCAACAACCTAGTTCGTAATCCAGACTATATGACAAATTATGTATGTAATAACAATCACAAAATCAGATTACAGTAAATAGTGCGTGATAACTACTTTCGTCAAATCGTAACACAAGCGACAAGAATTACAAGTTCAAGCTAATCAGTAATCGATTATATGGTGATAAACATTGAAATACAAACAATATTGATATGAAAACCAGCGGTCACGAATCTTAAGAAATAAATGTTTCAATTAAAAACAAGATAGATGAGCTAAATAGATGGAAAAACGTTAAAATTTGACAATAATAAATTTCGCGGGACCTACAGTTTAAAGGTAATCAGTAATCGATTATATACTGATAAACATTGAAATACAAACAATATTGATATGAAAACTAGCGATCATAAATCTTAAGAAATAAATGTTTCAATTAAAAACAAGATAGATGAGCTAAATAGATGGAAAGACGTTAAAATTTGACAATAATAAATTTCGCGGGACCCACAGTTTAAGGTCGACTCCGCACCACAGATTTTTGAGAAACTTTTTTGCCAGAAATCTGCTGAGAGGGAGTCGCCGAAGAAATATTTTTTCATATTTCGTTTTTGATGTCTGACCGAGGATTTGAACCCTGACCTTTCGTCTAATAAGCCAACATACTACCTACTAGACCGCGGCGGCTAATATATACATATAATATTTACGATTACATTGAAATGGCTAACATATTTTTAAATTGTATAAATAACGCACATGCTCCAATGGTAAAAACTAATGTCTTATCGAGAAGTCAACCAACTTATTGACCTACCGACAGGCATAAAATTCCTCACGTTGTTGATCTTGGAGTGACCAAAAACGCTTTTAGAAAATGAATGCAAGTTGAATCATCTCTGGAGTATTTCGCTCTTAAAACCTTAATTTTTGGTGAAAGCCTTAATGGGAGTGTTCGACACACTACTTCCACTAAACCACAGATGAGAAAAAAATTGATTTTTTGGTGGATATTGAGAAATTGGCTGCTGAAAAAAGAAGAGCTCGAAGAGAATGGTAAGAACACAGAACTCCTTAAAATAAAATCAGGCTCAAGGAATGTACAAGGCGGCTTAAAGAGCTTTTGGAAAAACTGCCTTCCTTGAGACTAGGAACCTTAAAAGGCCCGTGAATTTTAAGCCTTCTTTACGGAAGTCCACGGGTGGTTGGGTAAGAATGTAAGAAAGGCAGTAATTTTGTTGAACACTTGAAACTGTCTTAAAGCCGAGAATCCATACCATGCGTTTAATGCGACCTTGCGTTACATGCGTATTCCAAAAAAGTAGGATCAGTGTAGTTGCTTGTGATAAGTTACAGAGGAAAACGCATAGAATGCATAGACGCATAAAGTAGGTTTACTTTGTACTTTTCTGTGCGTCTCATGCATTGCTGGAAAATGTCAGCAGTTTTTAAGCTTGTGGATGACAAATTATACTCTATATAGTATCGATAAATATGTTTGTATTGTACATTACTATTTTCGCATTTTTTTGCATTCAAAAAATATTTCATAATACAGTTTACTATTAATTTAGGAGTAAAATACATTAAAATACATTTTTTAACACATTTCTTCCATGAAAAAAATTTGTATACTAGTTATCTCCTTTGAATTTATTAATTCGTAAACAGGGGCAATGAAGGATAAATTCACTGAAAACACACGGGTTGTGTTCTTATGAAGCTTTTCGCAGGCCTTAGCAGCACAAAATATCATATTTGTAAATTCATAAGCATATATTAATGCCATAAGTTCTTTTAAATCACAATTTGATTTTCCATTTTTCTCAAAACTGTTTTTTTTGCTAATTTTTTTTACCACAAAACTGATCAAAACAAAACACCTGTCGCATATACTTGCAATAAAAAATGCATAGCATGCAGGTAATGTAAGGTCGTATTAAACGCATTGGATGGACTTTCGGCTTAAGGTATAAGCACATAGACGACCGACGACAAAAAGCTGCCAAGTTAGGTTAGGTTAGGTTAGAGGACGTGTACTAAGTACAGTACCCAGAGGTGAATTTGACCCATTGTACAAAATCGTCCTTAAGAAGGGATGGACAGGTGGGGGATGGAAAAAGGAGTGAAGTTAGGGAAGTGTGAATAGGAAGTGGAGGAACTACATAGAACAACAAACAGAAAAAACACACAAGGCTGTGCGCAACTACACTAATGAAGTCCTAGCACCTCTCAGCCTTGATGTCGGCTCTCGACATAGAATTTAAAAATTCAAAGAAGCCCTTGCCAAGGGTTTTCAACCTTAATCTACTCAGGGCTGAACAGTTACAGAGGAGGTGTTCGATAGTTTCCAACACCTCCTCATCGCAACATACCCTGCAATAATCCGGCTGAACATAACCTCAGGCGCAATGTATTCGGTGGCTTCTTCCGAACGCCCGTACGGACGACTTTCAATACTCTGGAGTAACCTATAGAGAGCTGTTTCCATTAGCCCGACTCCCTCAGACGTATGGCACTTCGCGTTGTACACCGCTTGACATACAAATCCGGCGGTGTCAGGCAAAGCATAGCAAGAGCAGTCTGAGCGCAACTCTTCCTCACTCCAGAAATACTCAGGGAGGCAATCCTCTGCACCTTATCCAAGATTTTCCGCTGGAAACTTTTATCCACCACACAACACAGCCATTAGTAATAACCGGTCTAACAATCGCCAGATATATCTAACGAATAGCCCTAGGCGGAAGACCCAGCTCTTACCTATGGAGTTCCTACACTGATAGAGAGCATTCAGTCCCTTCTTCATTCTTTCTTCGGTGTTTCTTTTCCAGCTCAGCTTGCTGTCTAGAACAACACCCAAGTACTTAACCTCAGAAGACAACGTAAGCTCCCCACCAACTAATCTCGGTAATCAGAAGGTTTCAATTTTGTATTTACGCGAGAACAAAATGAGGTCTGTCTTATCGGAATTTATATTCAGACCACATTTCGTAGCCCATGAGGATAAAGTTCCAAGCGCAGACTCTATTAATTCCCCCAGCGTCGACAAAAATTTGCCACCCAGCCGAATAACCACATCATCGGTGTACGCCACAATCTTAAAGCCCCTGTTTTCTAAACGTCTTAAACCGACATTATTCATCAGGAGCCACAAGAGTGGGGATAATACCCCCTTGTGGGGTGCCTCTGGCTGCACGCCTAACAACAGAACATCCACCCAGATTCGAACGGATTAGTCTATTACCCAACATGTGAGTGATAAACCGCACCAGAAAATCTGGGGTATGTACATCTCTAAGTGAATTTAATTTCTTTAGAACGAAGCCTAGGATTTTGGGATCCCAAGACATTCTGCGGAAAGGAGCCACTTCGGCAACATCCCCGATACTTTCGCAGAAACTCATCTGGTTGGTTCTCTTTGAATGCTTTGCTTCCCTTTTATACTCATTAAAACTGGATCTATATGCTGACCAGTCAACATCCCTGCCCAACCTCTTAGCCTTATTAAAGAGTCTCCTAGTACAATAGTGGAGTCTGCGGTGTTCCACGGTTCACCAGGCTGGCTGGCTCGTCTTACCCGGATAAGTAAGAGAACAAGCATCTATACAACAAGACAACAAAATACTCGTCAAAGATCCAACTCGATCATTGATGACAGGGGTGGAATGGCCACTAAGTGCCCCAAGTTCCTCCCCCACAGCCTTCTCAAATTTGATTCACTCGGTTCTTCTCGGATTCCTAAAAGGCTTATGAAAGCCACCAGACAGATTAATACACCTTCCCTAACACGATTTCTAAAATCGGCGTACATACTACACCAGTAGTCCAATTAGGTCATCAGGAGGAGATCTGAACAGTTGTTACGTCACCTGTACTAAAGGAAGGAGTGATTAACAAGTCCAAATTACTTCTACCTAAAATTCAGGCTCTTACCTTCTCACATGTTTTTGGAACAAATAATCTATAATCAAGATCGCTCAAACCCAGTATCCTATCCCTAAGGATCCAAGTTTCCTGGATAAGAGCAATATCAACTTCAAGGCGGCGCAGGGTGGTTAGCAAGTTGTGTGAGGTGGCTTCGCAGTGATGCTGATTAATTTGCACCACTTTCAGTCGCCTCTGTGTTCTCCTATGTCCGGATGACGAAATCTAAGGTGAGCTAACCCACAGAGCACCACACCACCCTTTGCCCTTAGCCACTGAAGCGAACTCTGATCTATCGCGTTTCGAAGATCGCAGCCTTTTCTCTTACCATCAGCAACCAGGGAGTTGACAACTACCGACGAGCTTGTGTTCAATCCGTCATTCTGTTTACCTATAAGTTTAGGTATGCTATTCACCTGCTTAAATGTAGGCGGCACCCATACCGTCACTATTGGACGCATAGGGAGGTCGAATTGAGGGATCGCCTCCATTCGAGCACAGGGTCAGAGTCCCCTAAGGTGCTTCACTGCATCCACAAGGAACTTTACAGTTCCCTCGTTTTCGCAGTCCACTACCTTGATGTCTTTGGACCAACCGATAGAGGATATGCGGGCATTACTGCCATCCCAACTTTCCTCTATCATAAACTCGATGAGCCTTCTTCAATCAGATCCCATTTTATCATCCAAATCCGAGCTATCGATGCAAGCCAACTGAAGGGAAGGATTAGTTCCCAGGCTCCCCTGCTTTTTAGAACGCTTTGAGCCGGAGGGAGGCACCTCGTCAGATCTGTTTCTCTTCATGTGATTTCTCTTTCGGGAAACCTGCATAGAAGAACTATCTGGCGACATGCCCTCCTTCGGTTCCAACCTTGTATCCTGCTTCTAAGATAAAGGATTAGTGATAGTTTCTACCCCCTTTCTCTTATCCAATGAGGAAGAAACATCATCACCCTTACTCTTCACCAGAGGTTTGGGAACTCGAGAAGTCTCCTTTTCTCCAGTTGGGAGTAAGGGCGTAGAACCTACCAGACCCTTGCTTGCAGTTTTGGAAGTAGAAGAAATTAGCTCTACACTCTTGCCCGCACTCAAGGGTCCCTCAGTTATGCCAGAATCAGCGCCTCGTGAGACGACACTGCCCGGGTATTTAGTTTCATACCTCGAAACAGTGCCTCTGTGTCGAACTAGCATCTTCTGCTCCTTAACAGAGAGGTAATTCAAATCGCAGCTTGCAAATTTACTCAAGACAGTGCAAGCCCTGCCATACGAATTTCTCTCTCTGTGTAAAGCGGAAAGTTTCCGCCCAGTTTTCCCCCCTTGTCAGACGAGCTACTTTTCCCCATGCGGTACGAATCAGAGGCTGATTGTACTATTGGGTTTGAAGCATCCTGCCTGACAAGTGGGTTTCTCATAGGGGAGGTCACCACCTCATTGCTCCCAGGGGCAATCTGAATACGAGTGAAAGGGAGCCTTTCGATAATTGTATCATCACCGTCTTCATCCGACAGTGGGGAGACAGAGTCTGACTCCACGCACATGTCATCCGCCGAAGTGAGGATCACCGAAGCAATTGCGTCACCAAAGGAGTCTTCGACAGTCGTTATCCTCATACCACCTGAGGCGAAATTCTTGACGATTTCATCGTTGTTATCAACAATGCTCGCCTGAATTTGCGCAATGAGATGCGACGGGTCCAGTCCAGTTTCAAGGCCAATTTGTCATAATTTTTTGTTTTGTCACAATCCTTGTTTATTTGTTAGTCATCCATATAAGTCCCACGAGTGAGGGGGAAGTGAGGTCAATCATGTCATAGGCCCCGTTAGCATGACAAGAACTTGATAGAAAACCTAATACTTAGTAAGGCGCCCAGGTATCAATAAACCTCCATTAAAATACAGCCGGATTAGACCCCTGACTGTAAACTATCCGATAAGCACGGATCGCTTAACACTCCGGATTAAGGATATAGAAGAGTATACGTGATCGGGCAAGTCGAAAAGATCACACAAGAGACATCAATTCGAGGGCAGTAACCTTTAGTCATGCACCACATCCCCAACAAGTTGGGGATAGGTACGATTAAGCCCCCATATCGCGACAAGATTGTTACCCAGGCGGGGGAATAAGCTAGCAAGTTTAGAATACACGCGTTTGTATGAAGACGATTATATTAAAGGCAGCACAGAAAAATCCAAGACAATAATGTGATCTATTTCTGTCCAACTTAGGCTAATTCGTATTTTTGAGAGCAGATATAAGCAGATTAGTGATGTCAATGCAATACAAAATAATAATTCAATATTTATAAAAAATAAAATTGAGTTATAAGCGGTTTAAAAGGCAAGTTTGGTGAGCAGTTAATGTAATGTTTAATTTAATGCGTGTGTATAACCCAGAGGAAAGTTGTTAGCAATTATTGCGCTTTTTGATGTCATTTATTATTCTTCGAATAATAGACATATTTCACTTAAAAGTTCAAAGAAAAACCTGTGAATTTTTCCCATTGCAACTTACTTACTTACTTAATTGGCCATAACAACCCGATTAACGGATTTCGGCCTGCCGCAACACAT
>QOCX01002235.1:0-23990 GCA_005959815.1 Sarcophaga bullata | reverse complement strand
AATCAAATGTTTTATTATGAAAGTTTAAAGGGAACCATGTGATCAACCGTTAAGTGTCGATGTCTTACCGGAATAGCAGCTTGTCTATCTATACTCGTAGTTCAGGTTGGACTGAGATTAAGCCTTACCTTACCACCTTCGCAGCTCTCGGCTTTTATATCTGGTAGCCCATCTAGTTATCTTCAATCTGGCAATACTTATGTCATTCTATTCTGTCCCGTCATTCAGTATATTATCCTCACTGAACGTAATTAATCGATTTACTCTTGAGCAACGCTGGGATTTATTGGAAATTTATTTCCAAAACAAAGACAATTGCTCGGAAATTGCACGAAAATGTCATACAAAATTTGATCGCACAGAAGGACCAACAGTGCCTGGTATATGCTAGTTTATTGCTAAAGTTCGTGAAACTGACTGCATTGTAGATGAGCAAAAGCGTGAGCATGCTCGTACAAGGCGTACAGCCGAAAACATCAAAGCTAAGGCTGAGAGTGTGCTTGAGAATCCACCAATTCGTCTTCTGTCTCAAGAATTGAACATTTTGCGCATTAGTTTACATGGAATGTTGCGAAGAGATCTCGGTATGGCGCCTTACAAAAGTTCAAGAGTGAATGCCGCATGACCATAAGCTTCGTTTAAAATTAAATTTTTAAAGGGGCCACCATTTCGAAAGCCACAGGGGAAGCCATATGAGTATGCAAATAATAATCGGGGGTATTGATGATTGATTGATGAGGATACTGTTGATAGATGGTTCTACTATGGTGCGATAGAGCCAATATGTAATGGTTGGCCTATAGACAACGGTGCTTTTGCAAGTGCAAACTTCTATTGTACTGCCCGCTATCTGGGCATCAAATAGCAAAATATTGTTTAATCACTGAGCGATTACTTATAAATCGAGTTAAGACTTGCCGGGTAGCGCCCTCTACTTGATTTACTTTGGATTTTGGATGTTTGTGTTGTCTGAATTACGAACATTTTAAATGTGCACAGTTTTGAAATGTAAATTATTTTGAGCAAATTCAGTATAAAAAAATTTAATTTTTGTTTGTTGTTTATTTCGTTATGCTGGCACAGCATTTCAATTGTTCTACAAAGAACTTCCTGTATGCGTGCGAGTGCAATGGTAAATGATAGGGATACTCGGGTCAAGTAAATTCAAACAAAAACAGAAAAAAAGAAAAAAAGAGAGAGAATAAATCGAAAATTGTTGTTTATGTGACTAACTGACCATACATGTTCACATAACCCCCCATGCATATTTAAATAACTTATTTGTTTACAAATGCGTTGCTTTATTCATTCGTACATGCATACAGTCATACATACATTCATAGGTTCCTACGTTCATTCATTCGTTCGTTTGTTCGTTTGTTGTGTTTTGTACTTTTGGAATTGTTTTTTTGCAGGAAAAATTGTGTTATTTTTTCTCTCTTCTGTTCAGGATCATGTTCTTCATTGTCTACAACAATATTATCATCATTCTCATCATACTCAAACGCTCATACTCATACTCATACTCATTCATACACATCAACGATATTAACTCACAAAATAAAGTTGAACCGTTTGCCAGAAACCAAATATCATAACCGAACCTATTGTAAATGTTAAAACAAAAATAACCAGAGAGAGAGAGTGAGAGAGAGTGAGAGAGAATGTTTTTCGGTTCTTTTTTTCTTTGGTAAGCCACTCACGTAGCATAATATCCTATGCGATATCCTTTTTAATATATAAACAAGAATATTTTAACAAATAGACACGTTTATTCCTCTACCATACACATACAATATATTGCGGCTCCTCTCTCTCTCTCTCTCTCTCCTTCTTCTCTCTCCAAAGCTTTACATTGTGTTGGGTAGTTTTGTTGGCTTTTTTTGCTTTTGATATTCCATAAACACATAAAAGTGTTGAATATGAATTGTTTTACATGAAGCTGAACAAATCCACTTATGAAGGAAATTTCCGTTAAGGATTTACAATGTTGAACCCACAACAACAACAACAATAGCAAAACTATACCAAAAATGTTAAATCCCTTCCAGGAATAGAAGGAAATTTAAAAACAAAAACTTAAAAATTTTGACAGGTTTTTCAAACTGTTAATACAATTACCACATAACTGTATAAGTACTAAGGAGTACTGCATGCACACACCACCATCAATCCCTTGAGAATTATTAGATTTGTGGTAACCTGTATAGCTTTAAACAAATTACGGTACTTAAGTCCAATCTAATTTCCAAGCTAAATAAACAGATTACTTAGCATAGTGTTTAGTAGTAGTATTAGTAGTAGTAGTAGCAGTGGTAGTGATAGTGGTAGTAGTAGTAGTAGTAGTAGTAGTAGTAGTAGTAGTAGTAGTAGTAGTAGTAGTAATAGTATTAGTAGTAGTAGTAGTAGTAGTAGTAGTAATAGTATTAGTAGTAGTAGTAGTAGTAGTAGTAGTAATAGTATTAGTAGTAGTAGTAGTAGTAGTAGTAGTAATAGTATTAGTAGTAGTAGTAGTAGTAGTAGTAGTAGTGGTAGTGGTAGTGGTAGTGGTAGTGGTAGTGGTGGTAGTAGTAGTAGTAGTAGTAGTAGTAGTAATAGTATTAGTATTAGTATTAGTATTAGTATTAGTAGTATTAGTAGTAGCAGTAGTAGTAGTGTGGTAATAATAAAAACGTGAATTAGTGTACATACATACATAATTAGTCCTTACAACCTTGTTTCTCTCATCATTTATGTTGTGTGTGTTAATTTCGTACATGAATGGCGTGACCTAAAATTTAAAGTTGACTTCAAACAACAAGATTTTCGATATTGTTTACATGGCAGTTTTCTTTTATTTATTCTCAGAGTTTTTGCCAGAAATCCGCTGAAAGTTACCTTAATTAGAGGCTTTTGTTGTGGTTTTTATTGCATTATTGTTTTTGCGTGGTGGCTTCCAAGCCCTACGTACAATCTAAATTTAACTTCTAGTGTATTGGATTTCGCTGCACGCATTAGTTAACATCAACGCTGTGGTTTGTAACACGAATATACCTACATATTAGGAAAACCCTACAAAAAGTATACCGAGCTCGTACGATTCCATGGCCCTCAAATCTTCTGCAGGATGACGAAAGTTATATAAGCTGTGTGGCATATATCATTGTCCTATTGAAACCATGTATCATCAACGTCCAGATAGTCAGGCCAAAAGAAGTTCGTAATCAGCAACCTATAGATCTTTCCCTTGACAGTGAATATAAATACTGATTGATGCTGCCCAAAATCCACACTAAATAGTGATGATGATTCGTAATGGTTTGGACGCTGTTAAATGTTAGGTACTTTGAATTGTTCTGTTAGATACACGAAAATAGACCTTCGGGTAAAGTAAACACAGAGTTACTGTGCTGTTAAACGAAGGTAGACAGATGACGTCACTTACCGATACAGAGCCTAGAGTATATTGGTTCAAACGGACCAATAAGAGTTCGAGGCAGCAATCCGTTGGTTCGTTAAAGGTCAAAGCTTTAAATTCTTTGCTTAGGTTAATGGGAGACAAATCTTAGCGAGACCTAATAAATTCCAAAATTTACTGCGTTTTAAACTCTCTCTCCTACTAGCCGCCGTAGTCTAGTTATAGACATGCCCAGGGTTGAAATCCCCGATCAGACATCAAAACGAAAATATGAAAAAAATTTTTTTAGGCGACTTCCTCTCCAGCAGATTTCTGGCAAAAACTCTGAGAGTAAATAAAATGAAAAGTCTCGCATAAAATCGGTCGTTTAGAGTCGACTTTAAACTGTAGGTCCCGCCACTCATGTATAAAATTAACACACACAGCATAAGTGGTGTGAGAGGCTAGGCCGTAATCCTGGATGAAGGGTTTTAATGGCCAATTATGTATGTATGATGTAATACAGTGAGCGTCAAAAGAAATTGTACGCTATGGATAAAGTTCTGACAATCACCAAACTCAACTCTTAACAATTAAGGAGAGTGCCCGAAAAAATTTGACAATATTTTGAAATTTTTTGAATTTTTCTTTAAATTTTAAAAACTGGCAATGAAACAATTTTAAAATTAAAATAACGGTAATTTTTATATTTTTAATATACAGTTCCTTATGACACTCACAGTATATGTTCTGTTTATGTCCAGAAATTTTTTGTGCACACTCCTTACTTTTACTAAGGATAGGTATCGTTTACAGAGTTTTATTGTTCTTAAACGACACTTATTCTCTTACATGCTTAAAGTAAATTATAAAATCCTTTCCTTCCTTTATATTTCTTGCATCATTTTACAGTAAAATTTTAATTTAATGAGACTCAGCATCACAGCTTTAAAATGTTCGAAAGTTGTGTAAAGCACATCTCCCGTTCATCGACTGACTTTAAATTTATATTTTATGCACGGCAAATACTCTTTGAACTTTTCAAAGTAACTTTAACAATTTAACGAAATTGTTGTTTTGTTTTTCCGAAACTTTTCATTTAATTCGACTGCATTGCGAGTTTTCCATTGCATTCATCTTTTCAAAGTGAACACTGCAAAATGATGGCGCAAAAGTAGTGATTCACGCATGGCTGCTTTTGCGCTCGAATTATTATGGAGCAAGTACGGCTGAGAGTGTAGATAATACTTGTGCCCGTACTGTAGTCATTACCCATCACCTGGCATTTACCGTTTTAATAATGTTGCATGTGTATGCTGTTTGTAGGTGTATTAGTAAAAACAAAAATGATAATTTAGTTGTGTTTGTAGTTTGGAAAACATTAAAGTTTAACTAAGTAGTGCACAGGGAAACTTTTTTCGGTCTGCATTGACGCGTTTTAAGCACTGCTTGATACATGAAGTTAAAGAGAATGTGAGATACTTGTTTAGTACCAAAAATGTTTAATTGAAGTGATGTAAAAAGAATGGACGCAATTGGATTTACTCGCATATGAAATAAAAAGTGACTAGAAACATCAATTAAACTAACCAACACCTCCTTACTTATAACAGTCATTACAGCCCTTTAGTTAGGACAACAACCCAGCTTCCCATACCACCTATGCTGCATATGTTAACTTTTTGCATCAGATGCCCTGTAACTGTTTAGAGATTGGAGATGCGACATTGAGCTTGCTTCTGTCACGTAAGCATATAAGAGTTACTTTGAAGGATCCAGATTTCCCTGAAAAATCCTGGCTACATGGACAATGAAGGATGTTAAAAATATTTCGTTAGAACCATTCCCAGTCCGTCTTCTGACATACATCTGTCAAGTTAGTTTATTTATTAAATCGAATAGACCATAGACAATATCATGTGACCGTTAAATAGGCTCTAGAGCACATAGCAGTTGACCGTAGTTTTTACTCCCCAGACCCCTTAACGAAAGTATTTTGAAAGTTTACTCTGAGCAGTTAAATTGGATTTTATCCACATGGGAGCAAGAAGGTACGAGCGATATAGACACGTATGGATGGACTTAAATCACGAGGCCAACCAGACTGCTGCTGGTTTGGTAGGCATGCTGAAAAACTCTATATTGCAACAAATGACTTCAGCATGGGCTGTGGTGCTAAGGAGATAGACGACACTGTGTTTCATCTCATCTGCCAGTATCCTTCTCTTGTTATAAAGTGGTTCAGGTTTTTGACCAGTCACTTTCTAGCCGAGCTCTCTAATAAACAGATTCTTGCAATAACAAGGAATGTTTGATCACGGCAAAGAACTTATAGTGTTTATCACAATGGGCCTAAATGCGGATCAAAATGGGGTCTCTCTTTCTTCAGTGATTAGGTTCATTACTGGTATGTGAACAAACGAAGTTGTCGAATTTGTGATGACACCAATCTACATATCATCGAACAGCGTCTAAAGCACTCATTTAGTGTGGATTTTAGGCTCACGACAGCATCGATTAGTCAAGGACAAGACCTCTAGGACGCTGATTTCGTAATCATTTAACCTAAAGAGAGTGACCTAGACAGGAAAGATATGGGAAATCAACAGCTCATATCACATTGGTTATCCCGTAGAAGATATTTGCAGGCATGGTCATCTTACGTGTAAATTATGTCAAATGATCTACGAGATCGTACGATTTGAGCTCCGTATACTTTTTCTTGTAGAGTTTTCCTAATTTGTAGGTGTAAGAGAAACAGCGGTCCTGAAAGCCCAAATAATTTATGCAATGGTTGAACTTCAGCCTAATTTACGCTTCACAGTCAAGAAAGCTTGCCCTTTTTAGATGCATGGCAAATATTTGTTATATTCCCTACTCTAGTTGATAGTTTGTTGGCTTAAATCCCAGCTCAGATATCTTCAACTAAACGAAAAATGAATAAAAATTTCTATCGGCGTATTCCTTTCCGCAGATTTCTGGCAAAAGCTCTGGGAGTAAATAAAATTGACATGAAAAAGTTAGAAAAGAAAAAAAATCTGACGTTCAGAATCGACTTTAAACTGTGTTCCCCAACTCATGCATGTAGTTCCCGCAAAATTAACGCACAGACATAAGGGATGTGACAAACTACGTCATAATTCTGACTGAACAGTTTTATCCAACATTTGACACATTTTGCGTCCGTTGGTGTAACAAATGAATTTTTTTTTTGTAATTTTATGCAGTCAACAAATATTTTATGGTTTAGTAACCATATTTGAAATTTATTTCCCCGTTTGTCTCATAAAACTTTCAAATTCATTTACGGTAAAAAAAAAAAATTCGTAACAAAAAATCAATAATTTTTGGCATTTCCCATGAATTTACGAGTATTTCTTGCATTTGAAACAGTTTTGTGGTTCTCCATTTAATTGTTTTCATTTAAAAATTTTTTTTAATCACTCATGCATGAATGAATAAAATTTGAATTTCAATGCATGCCTATTGACGGATCAATTTAATAAAAAATTTTATGCACGCGACAAAAAAATTGAAGATTTTTATGAAATCGTGTGTGAGAAAAAAGGAGGAAGTAGGAAAACAATTAAAAAAAGGGAAAGGATAAGGTATAGTAATGGACTTTGTATACATTTTGCTTGGAGTTGGAAGGCATTCTACAAAACTAGGCACTGCCTGGTTGCGGAATCTTAAAACTGCTGTGTCCAGCAGAGGGCAGCAAGAAAACCAGAGAAATGCTTAAGTTTGACAAGAGAACGATTCACCCTCCAATAGAAACTCTAACGAGACACTGCGCTATTGGCAATTTCTCTGACAAGCTTGGTCTGCTCGGTCTGGAAAAAACCGAATCGGTACAACAACTCTTATGTGAGTGCAATGTACTTCAAAACGGATGACATCGGTTTTTGGGTGACAGAACATTTGAAGATCTGGGCATAGTACTAAGAGAACTGGCTGGTTTTATTCGGAGCTCGGAGTGGCTCAAACACTCCACCAACGGATCATGATAAGGGGATTTGCCTGTGAACGGCAAGCTATTTGCAGGCCTAATCTAACACTGGACGCTCAAGGCAAATTTTTATTTGCTTTGTTTTCCCGTCCTGCTGCAACCTAAATTTGATCAGTTTGATTTGTCGCTTCAAGAACTCTATTACAGTGTAGTAGCGTAAGTCAACATTACACGTACGTAGAGGGTGGGCCGTTTAAATGTTTAAATTTAAAAATGCATTCAAACAAAAACGGTTTGAAATTTTTCCAAATTTTTTTTGTTGTTGTTGTGAAGTACAATTGTTCAGGTTCGAAATGGAATAGTTTTTCATTCATATGGCTATCGCGACTGGCCTCACAGTACCTCATTCGATCGCACCATTTTTCATACACTTTTCGAGTGTATGGGATCATATCTAGGCAATGACATCATGAATGGTAGCCTTCAAATGATCAATTGTGTCGGCATAATTATTTTCTTTAACGCCTCCCTAGAGGAAATAGTCCGACGATGTCAAATTGCAGCTTTTTGGCTGCCAATTGACATTACAATTTCGGTTAATTAAACGGTCATCCAACGTTTGACGCAATAAATCGATTGTGGCATGAGATGTGTAGCAAGTAGCACCATTCTGTTGAAATCAAACATCGTTCACATAAACACAACGCAAAGCGGACACAAAGGAATCGGTTACCATGGTGCAATAGGTCTCTCCATTGACCGTAATGGTTGTCTACGGCCTCATTTTCAAAGAGATATGAGCCAATTATGCCTCTGCTCTACAAGCCGTACTAACCAGTTACTCGTAATAAGTATACTGGCTTCTGTAAGACCATGTGTAGGTTTTCTGAGCCCCAAATGTGAGGGAATTTTGCTTATTAAAGTCCCACCAATATCAAAATGAATTTCGTTCGAAAAGCCGTACTAAACAGTTATTCGTAATGAGTGAACTGTTCTGTAAGACCATATGTAGATTTTCTAAGCCCCGAGTACGAGGGAATTGGGCTTATTAACGTACCCACCAAGATTAGAATGAGCATCGTCCGAAAGGACGATTTTCAACACCATCGTGCAGTTTTTCGTTGTCCCATCTAGCAAAGCAAAAACAAAGCGGATGGTTATGCGGCTTCAACTTTGAACCAATTGAACTTTGTAAGGCGTCATACCGAGATCCTTTCGCAAAGTTCGACGTAAACTGGTGCGTGAAATCTTCAATTCTTAAGATCGATGACGAGTAGAAGCACACACTAAGCCACAGCTACGATGTTTTCGGGTGTACACACTGTAAAAGCACACTCACTTCTTAGTGCATCAACAATGAAACCAATTTCACGAACTTTAGCTATAAGCTTGCGTATGCCCGCCGCTATTGGTCCTTCCGACCAAAATTATCTTCGTTTTGGAAATAAATTTCCAATAAATTCCAAAGTTACTCAAGCGTAAATCGATTTATTACGCTCAGTGGCGCTAATATACTGAATGATGGGACTGAATAGAATATCCGATGGTACAAATTTAAACCAATGGATGGCCCACCCTTTCCAAGCAACTTGTCACGATGATATTAAGACGACATCGATATTTTTATTAAATCCCAAGCAACAGGACAACAAACAAATCACAGCAAGATGTTGTTTACATTGCAACTTACAAATTATGGCAATTTTAGATGTTTTGTAAGCGTTGGGGGGGGGTGTAAGGATCTGCTTAAAGGACATTGATTTTTATCCCATTATTGTAAAGCACAACAACGCAATGCAATAATGCAGGACACGAAAGAAGAAACAAACAACAAACAACCAAAGAATGTAATGAAGACGATACAAGCCACAGAACGGCTAGAGTAGCCGTGAGTATAGTGGAGGTGATAGCAGTAAGCAGGCATGCCATACGTCTAACATGTTAGAGTGCAACAAGCTGCTTGTGTTGTGGATATTTGGACAGATGGTGTCTTAAGTAGAATGCCACTTAGCAATTGTACAACTGAGACCCCTGTACAGTTGTGTACATCAGTAGCTTTGACTTTGGCTTTGGCATCAGTATCAGAGCAACATTAACAGTCCTAGTGTTGCAACAACGTGGCTAAAGTTGAAAATTTTTCTTGTTTGGGTTTTTTACCGCTTTTTTTTTGCCCCTTGTAAGGCACATGTGTACACGTGACGACATGCTTTTCATATGATGATGCATTATCCCTATCTTTAGAGGATTTAACACAAATGCAGCTACCGTTAGCAGTAAGAGAATGTGCATCTAACTTGCCTGTCAACAGTATTTTGTATGTCTGCTGCATACATCTATACCTACGAGTATACAACATACACGTATAAGTATATGTGTGAGTAGTAGTTGATTGCTTATTGCTATTGTAAGCACTTTTTCAAAGTATTGTCAACATTCTACTTCAATTTCGATTGCAACTGTTGGAAGGGAATCAGCATCATCTAGCTATTGTTCAACTATACTGATAGTGTGTTCCACAATATTTCATATTGTCTCTCCCCTATTTGTATTCTTTAAACAATTTTCTTCTCTTCTCTTTATTCGCTTTCCGTCTTGTACGTTTTCACTTGGATTTTATATGCGTTTTGTTGTGTTGTGTTGTGTTGTATTGTGTGAGAAATGTTTGTTTGCATCACACATGCGAAACATAACACAGGACTTACCTTGAAAGATTTGCTAAGGATTGTGTTAATGGATTATCATCATCAGTTGTTGATTTGTGTGTCGTCGTCGTCTCTTGTTGCCAATTGCTATTGTTAACAGTACTGTTTCATCAATTCTGATTTAATGATTGTGATAAACGTCAGGTTTTGTTTAAATTCCAGATTTGTTACGCTTACTTTTTAGTTTTCTCTCTCTCTCTCTCTCTTTCTCTCTCTCTCTCTCTCTCTCTCTCTCTCTCTCCTCTTATCTTCTTTTGTCTAAGCCATATGAAAAATACGTAATAGAGGAGTTTTTTCTCAAACAATTGAAAATAATGAATTGTAAAGAAGCATAAGTAGCTAGTTTCAGATTTTAAACATACATACACAACGTATGTATATAATTGGGTCATTATAAGCCTTCAGTCAAGCGGCTACTGCAGGCTATGCAGCTATGCAATTATAGCTCCTCTAGGATCCTCCTAAGGATCTTAATGGGAGCCTCCCGATCTTCAAACCTTATAAATAACCACACAATCGTCCCGGATGTACTAATTTGTTCCCAAAAGTGCAGTATGTCCACAGGTCTGGTTGGGTAAAGATATAATCAAGAGCCCGATCTCCATGGCCAGTTTATAAATTGCTCGTGCAAAATACCCAATGTGGCATGAACTGTGTGCAGCGTAGGGTTGTTCTCTTGAAACCTGAAGACGCTGTTGTTCATAGCACCCAATTCAGGTCAAAAGTAGTTGGCCAATGACAATGTTAATCTGAACAACGTCGATTAATGATGCTGACAGCCCAAAATCCATATCTAAAGTGATTTTTTTGGGATGCATTGGATGCTCTTGGATCTCTGTGGATTGAAATCATAAAAAATTCGATAATTTTGTGTGTTCAGGTTCCCATTTATCCACAACTGGGCCTCATTGCCGNTCCCATTCATCCACAACTGGGCCTCATTGCCGAGCAGGATTTGTCAACTGCTTCAGAATCTATTCAGCGGATATATGCCTTTGTCTATAATCGTTTACCTTCAGTCCTTTGTTGAGTTCAATTTACTACGAATGCAGTACCAAGTCCTGATTCACAGTTGTGATCTATAGAATGTCGAAAGGCATCGTGAAATCTACTGCTTCAGAACCTATTCAGCGGGCACATGCCTTTATCTCTAGACGTTTACCTTCAGTTCCTAAAGGAGCTGAATTTTGTACGGGTGCAGCTCGAAGACCTGATGCAAAATTCTCCAAATTGAGCTCTGCAAAAGCCGAGTTCTTGTGGGCAACTAGAAATCAACTACAATGGATTCTTCTGTACATTTTCACGCAGGTCCTCGTCGTATGTCTATGCAGATTTCGCAATTATTTTGAAAAGAATGACGAGATGCTTGTTGGGTATAAGGATTTTATCTTCAAAATTTCTTTTCCCTGACAGATCTCTGAGATTTCTCGGGGATCATTGCTGATCCACTTGCAAGAGTCTGTATGGAGCTGACAATCTTTAATTCGCAATGGATTCTTCTGTAGACTTTCATGGACAGTTGGGCATATCGTCGTTTCTGCAGGACAGGTATATGCGATTATAGCTCTTACGGAGCCTCCAACCTCTACCCTATCAAGGCCGATAGTGTGTGACATCGTCAAAGCCTGCTAGCTGCGGTTCTGCCCTTTTACCAAACGCAAACCTTTTCGCCTGATTTTATTCAGACCCTTTCCCCTATCTGAATTGATTGCCTTGAGCTGGTGGCTGTAACTGTCTGGACCTAGTTGCATGTGCACGATAGTGCCGGGATGAGATTTGCAGTGTGAACGGCTCCGCCCCCGTCCCGTTAAAACCCTGGCAAGCCGTTTAGTTGGTTATCATCCTTAATCAAAAGGCGCTTTCACTTTCTAACGCACGCAAGGGCGTGATAAATTATGGCTTTCGCTTAATTAAGCTAAGGGTCTACAAGTCGGATTCCCGAGACCTTATCGCAGTAGATGCCACCCCATCGAACTCCACCCTATCGGACCCCGTCCCATTCTGCACCCTATCTCAGAGCCTCTCGAATAAGGAATTAAAGTCCTCGCCAGCAAGAGAATCCACACTCTCGTGCTGGTGTGAAGCATTCTTCGACGATCACTTAATATCGTATGCGGGGCGTAACCTCTCCGTTATTGTCATGGAAGAATACCGCTATGTGACAATGGGCTGATTCTTAAGCCTTATAGAAGTCATCTCAACACTTAATTCCAACACTCTTACGCTGTGTCGTGCTAATTTCCGAACGAACAGATTTTGGAGTAACTTTTCATGGCAAATTTTTTTATTTTTCTCAGAGTTTTTGCCAGAAGTCTGCTGAGCGGTAGTTGCCGAAGAATATTGTCTTTTTTCCCCATTAAGGTTTGAACTACAGCCTCACGTTTAATAAGCTAAAACGCACTGCCTACTAGAAGAGGATGTTAAAACATGTCTGTGTGACACATGCTGTGGCTGCAATGTTCTTAAGCGATTTTACATCGTTTCGAGTAAATTTTTTTGGAAATTTCTGAGTTCCTTTTTAAACTTTTTTATTAAACCTTATACATCTACGTCATCTCGTGTTATGTACTTGCAACTCATATTGTTTTTTGGTAAGCCATGTAAAATTTGCCAGTGTTGTCTAGACTGTATTATTTAAAATTGCCTATGGTTAGCTGAAATGGTTATCTATCTTTCCTTTATCATCTACAATTTAAATGTATTCAAAGTAGACAAATATATTTGTATGTGGTCTTATACTACCCACAACATTTTATGGGTCATAAATCAAGAGTGAACTACTGGCAAGTTGGTTTGGTGTTACTCCTGGAAAAAAAGCCCACAATAAAGCCATAATCTTCAGAATCATTATATTGTTCCTGGGAGTTTATTAAAGGTAAATAATAGAAAATCCACAAAGAAAAATGTGTGTACTGTTGTGTGTGAAATACCCTACACAAGGCAAAAACCAAAACAGTTTTAATGATCATTCAGTTCGCCAGATCATTGTTGAAAGGGAAACGATCAACTTTAAGCCGCCTTTAAACCCGCACATTCCATCGGTAATCGCCCGGTCCTAAAGATCACAATTTTGACTTTGCAGCAATCTTAGGATTTGAAATCGAAGTTCTGATAGCAAAGCACACTTGAGAACGCATATCGAAAACACTTTGTGTAAGCCTCCTCATGGCGCACGAAGGGAAGGGAAACAGCTCCGGCAGAAGTCGAAGCAATTGCCAACTTTATCGGCATGGCTTCAAATAGAGCAGTGACTTCGCAATTGTGAGAACCGTAATTGTGCGATGGATGCCCATACTTTTAAGAAACAGAAGACAATCATTACCATGATCAAGATCCATACAAGACCAGCAGATTTTTGACACTATGCTCGTACCATCCTACAATTAATGAATGTAAGTCTGCATGTAAAATGATGGAAAAATTCCTAACTTAACTGAGCTACAAGTAACTACTTTGCTCTCCAACATACCGAAGTTTGCCAACTCCGTATTGGCTCTGGCAAGTGCATCAGCAATGTAGTTTCCCCAAGAAATCCCTGAGGTTCGTTAGGTACCTGACTTTCCCTAAGATTTGTTAACTACTTGATGGCAGCCTAAAAGTCAATAGATTTTCAAGTGCATCAGCAATGCGAAATCCCCGAGAAATCCCTAAGATTTGTTAGCTACTTGATGGCAGCCTTAAAGTCAAGAGATATCCAGTATAAAATTCCTCTACCCAATATCCACTACGCCGCCTTTTAAATGCTAATGACATTCGCTTAGAAAACATTGCAGTGATCAGTCAGGATGTCCATACTGTAGTTCAGTCTGAAAATCCTTAGTCCGTTTATTCTGTACAGCATTTTAGAGCTCTCGATATAATTTTTAAGGCTCCTAATGGGAACCTCCAGATATGCCTTCAGACCTTGCTTGGAAATCTATAATTAAAGAGCATTTTCAGAAAGTTATAAAGAACCATACAATCGTCCCGAATGTGCCAGTGTGTTCCCAGAAGTGCAGGATGTCCATAGGTCTGGTTGGGCCAAAATTTAATCAAGAGCAAGATCTCAATGGCCAGTTTAAAAATCGCTCGCGCAAAATACCCAATGTGCCAACGTACCGTTATTCTCTTGAAACCTGGAGACGCTGTTGTTCATATCATCCAATTCAGGTTAAAAATAGTTGGGCAATGACAATGTTTATCTGAACAAAGTCCATTAATGGTGCGGACAGCCCAAAATACATATCAAAAGTGATTTTTTCGGGATACTCTTGGATCTCAGTGGATTAAAATCATACCAAATTCGACAATTTTATGTGTTCAGGTTCCCATTCATCCACAACTGGGCCTCATTGCTGAGCAGCATTTGTCAACTGCTTCAGAATCTATTCAGCGGACAGATGTCTTTGTCTATAGTCGTTTACCTTCAGTCCTTTGTTGAGTTCAATTTAGTACGAATGCAGTATCAAGTCTTGATTCAAAATTGTGATTCACAGTTGTGATCTACAAAATGCCGAAAGGCATCGCGAAACCTACTGCCTCAGAACCTATTCAGCGGACACATGCCTTTGTCTAGAGTCGTTTTTCTTCAGTTCCTGAATGAGTTAAATTTTGTGCGGGTGCATCCACAAGTCCTGATGCAAAATTCTTCAAATTGTGCTCTGCAAAAGGCCGAGTTCTTGTGGGCAACGAGAAATCAACTGCAACGGATTCTTCTTCACATTTTCACGCAGGTCCTCGTCGTACGTCTATGTAGATGTTGCAATTATTTTGAAAACAACGGGATGCTTATTGGGTAGAAGGATTTTATCTTCAAAATTTCTTTTTCGTACAGAAAGGCTGACATCGGGTCCCTGACAGACCTCTGAGATTTATCGGGGAAATTGCATTTGCTGATGCACTTGCCAGAGCCTATATGAAGTTGGCAATCTTTAAGTGCAACGGATTCTTCTGCAGACTTTCACGGACAGTTGGGCATATCGTCGTTGTTCGAGTGTTGGTAGGCTGCTGGATTGCGAATAGCGTTCTTGACAGAACAACTATGGCGATCGATTATTATCCTTCACCTATGGGAACCTATGTATGATAAAATTTTCCCTGGTGATTAATCAATGAAGATATATTTGACTGACATTTTTATGGACCTTTTAGGTTAATTTAAGGGCATTATTGTCTCAGTTACAGTCTCTGTGTGTGTATGGTGTGTTGTTTCCAAAATCTTTTATTTTCCTTTTTTTTTTGTTTTTTTGTTTGCTATGAATTATTAACAATATGCGTGCGTAAGTTTGTCTTAAAGTGTGTGCGAGTAAATATTTTTTAAATACTTTTTTTTTATTGTTTTATTGCAAACAGGGATTTGCTGGAATTTGAAAAGAGAACAACAAAAAATTAATGTTTTAAGGAAAATTTAATGTGAAAATCAAAAAAAAAAATATTTCAGTTGCTTTAAATTAAACTGTTAAACCTAATCTCCTTCGACTTCGATCATATGTAAGTATAGTCTAGCATTAACCGAAGCGCTGGAAAGCCAGCTTGTCAAATCAAGGCCGCCAGTAAATTGCGGCACACAGCATCAACCTCTGCGTAAGTTTCAGGCCATTGTCGAAAGCCCATTTAATTTCAGGCTTCCAATTAAGATCTGAAAATCCCAAGACTGCCATTAGGATCCTTAAAGATTATACCAAGAATTCCAAAATCCTGTACAGAATAGAGAGATTAAGATTTCTGATAATAAACTTTCGCATAGCCTGCCTGTCTGACCACAACAATGTTTTCTACACGAATGCCATGACCATTTTAAAGGCAATACAATGCTTTTTATCTTTAAAATCGCTACAATCAATCACCTAATGTACCTTAGGGGTTCTCGACGAAATTACCGGGCCCTTGCTAGAGCTTGTACGGAGTTGATAAACTTCGATACGTGACAAGACAGAAGTTCCTAATAGCTCAGTTAAGTTAGGAATTTTCCCCTCATTTTACATGCAGACTTACATTCATTGATTGTAGGATGGTGCAAGCATAGTGTCAAGAACCTATAGCTCTTGTGTGTATCTCGATCATGGTGATGATTGTCTTCTGTTCTTTAACCGTATGGACATCCATTGCACAATTACGGTTCTCACAATTGCAGAGTCACTGCTCTATTTGAAGGCATGCCAATAAAATTGGCAATTGCTTCGACTTCTGCAGGAGCTGTTGACCTATGGAAGAGGAAGAAACTATATTTCCCTTCGTAGACAAGAGACACTGCACAAGCTTTTCAATCAATCACTGCAATGTTTTCTAAGCGAATATCATGACCATTTAAAGGGCAGCGTACTGTATATTGGGTAGAGGAATTTTATACTGGAAATCTCTTGACTTTAAGGCTGCCATCAAGGAGCTAACAAATCTTAGGAAATTTTTGTGGACTTCGCATTGCTGATGCACTTGAAAATCTCTTGACCTTAAGGCTACTATCAGGTACCAAACGAACCTCAGGGATTTCTTGGGGAAACTACATTGTTGATGCACTTGCCACAGCCAGTACGGATTTGACAAACTTTGATATGTTAGAGAGCTTAGTAGTTCCTATTAGCTCAGTTGAAGTTAGGAATTTTCCCGTCATTTTACATGCAGACTTACATTCATTGACTGTAGGATGGTACAAGCATTGTGTCAAAAATCTGCTGGTCTTGTATAGGTCTTGATCATGGTGATGATTGTCTTCTGTTCTTTAATAGGCATCCATCGCATAATTGCAGTTCTTACAATTGTAGAGCCACTGCTCTATTTGAAGGCAGCATGCCGATAAAGTTGGCAATTGCCTTGACTTCTGCAGCAGCTGTTTCCCTTCCCTTTGTGCGCCATGAGAAGGCATTACACAAATGTTTCAATATAAAGGTTGCAGCAGTCACAAGGATCCGCTATGCATGCTCAAGTGTGCTTTGGTAACCAAAGCTAATACTACAATGTAAGATTGCTGCAACAGCAAATTTTTATTTTAGAGTCGGGGATTCCGGTATGGAATGTTTAGTAAACTTTCCCTTGAACAATGGGAAACGGCGACTTAGCCCAAACCTAACTTAAAATTGTGGGGATTAAAAGGCTTTGATTGAAACTCTTTGCGTTTATGCCCCATGAACGATATTTTAACTGACAGGCACAGAAAGGACCAGAGATGTCTGAGGCGGACATGATAGTGGAGATGCACTACTACAGGAAAACCTTTTCAAACTGCAAAAAGCAGCATGGAATAGAGCAAACCGTAGGTGGTCCAACACACCTCCCTGCTGAATTTCAAAACTGCTATGTCTAGCAGTGGATAGCAGAAAAAACAAGGAACTAATTGACTATAACAAGTAATGGTTCGCACTCTAAACAAGAGCTCTAACGGCATACTGCACTACTGACAGTTTCGCTGATAAGTTCTGTCGGCCCCACCAGGATTACTGCAAACATGTCAGGACGATGTTGTAACGCCCTGTATGAACGTCATCGGTTTTGGGTGACATAAGTTGAAGACTTGGCCATGGCGCGAACATGCCACTAAGGGAACTGGCCGGTTTCATTCGAACTTTCAAGTGATTCAAACTCACCAGTAACGGATCATGATACTGAGGCTTACCTCACACTGGGTGACACAATGGACCATTTGGGCACCCGACTGAACTGGCCTGTGAACCTTAAATCTTTAAAATTGAATTCTGTGTGCTTAGCACACATTTTTATGTTTTAAATTCTTCCTCCAAATGAAGATTTAACGCATTATCTCCCTGTTGGTCTCATAATTTATAAACATTTTTAATAAAAACATTATTTAATGCAACAACAACAAAGTAGAAATTATGGCCTGATTTATATGTATGTATGGATGTATGTATGTATGTATGTATGTATGCGTATTCGTTATTGTAGTTGTTTTTCATATTTCCTTTCCCCACAACGCCCAACAATAACAAATACAATACAAACATAACAATTTATTATTTATAGCATGTAACACACATGTTGCATGTAAACATTCCTTACCACATGTTGACCTTTAAATTGTTTACAAAACTTTTCAAACAAAACTGTAGGCAAACACATTGTATTTTGTAAACTCCAAGAACGGATTGTCTGCTGTTGTTGAAATAGAATTTAAAAAAGTATTTTAAATGCCGAAATATTCACAATTTAAAGACCACAAGCTGGAAAAGATTTACGAGATCCAATTTCATAAAATGTTTAAGCATTTATTAAACCGTTATATTAACATTTCTAACCTCAATTTTATATTATAGCTCGCACACAGGATTCTTGATAGAACACAAATTTTAAATAAAAATCGTCGGCCTTTAGATAAATATCAGGTCTTTCATTAAGCGCTTTCTGTCTGTATGAGATATCATTAAAATTTTTCAATTGTTTGATAGACCCTTTAGTCTGGATTACAGCCTAGCTTCTCATACCACTTATGTTGGCTGAACCTACAATTTAAAGACGACTCCGAACAACAGATTTTAGAGAAACTTTTCATGACGATTTTTTATTTACCCTGAGAGGGTTTGCAAGGAATCTGCTGAGAGGAAGTCATCGAAGAAATACTTTTTTTCATATCTCTGACCTGGGGTTTGAACTAGGGCCTCATGTCTAATGAGCCAACCTACTATCTAAACAAGACTGTTGTCGTAGGTCTGTCCGCAAAACGTCGCATCGAATTGTAACCTTCTTGGCTGAGAGGAAGTCATCGAAGAAATATTTTTTCATATCTCTGACCTGGTGTTCGAACTGGGGCCTCACATCTAATAAGCCAACCTGCTACCTACCAGACTACGACAACTAAAAAGCCCACCACAAAACGTAAAATTTTCCAGGACGAATTTGAACGTTGGCATAAGTTATATTGGCTTTGAGCAACACTAAGGTTTAGGGCTCAATAAATCCACAAGAAATACTCAAACGGGTCAAATCTCACGATCTCGTTGACCAGTTCAAATTACTCCAATGTGCGATAGCTATGCATCCAAAATCGTACATCAAATGCAATGAGGGATAAACTATGTGGCCGTATGTGGTCCATTTGAAATCACCTCCCCGTGAGATAGCCATGTACATTACGTACGTCACGTAATATCCAATGTGGGATGAATTGTGTGGCCATATATTTGTTGACCGTGACTTAACCATGCACTTAAATCGCTCGTGACAGAATATCCAATGTGACATGTGGTGTGTGGCACGTAGAGCCGTCGTGTTGATACTACATACTGTTGGTTCTAAGTTACGTTAGGTTGGCGGGTAGCTTACAGTTCATTGGCATAGTGGCCCATATGGCCCATGGTGTTAACCATTGTGATGAAAGCCACCTTGTCATGGTGCGTTTTAATGGTGAGTTACAACCACCTGGAGCTTCGGATGTAACCGGCCAGCGCCCTTAGTAGTAGGACCATCATGCCCATATTTTTAAACATTCTGTCAGCCAAAAACCGATCATTGGTCTCTATTGGCATCTATTTCAGGCCAAAAGAAGTTGTTAATCCTTGAGCCTGTAGTCCTTGCCATTGACAGTGAAATCTGGCCAAAGTGAACTGATTGAAATTGGCAGGTCAAAATAATGGCTTGGCCATCATAGATTTTTATCGCCGAAATTTGTTTGTTCACGTAACCAATCATCGAAAAATGTGTCTTATCGCTGAAGATGCATTTCCAAAGAAAATTAGAAAAATATCAGCTGCTTAAGACCCTTCTAGGTGAACACATGTCGTTGTCTATGATCGTTTACATTTAGTTCCTGGTCACTTGGATTTCGTATGGATGCAGACGCGAGTCACAATACAATATTTGTGAAGTTGTGGCCTGCGAAAGGTCAAGTTCTTGTAAGCGGTGCGAAATTGACTGTCTCGGATTCCCCTGCTTACTTACACATACAGAGACGATGTTTTCCACAGATAATGTTTTTCTTGGGTTTCCGGCTATTGATCGGTCGATTATTGACGCAGTGAACTTGTATTTATCCACCACTGTGTGAATAGTTTTTTCGGCGGAACGATTATGGCAATCTTCTCTTTAGTATGATAATTGTGACGACAGCTGAATAGGTGAAACGCAAGATATGTTGCATGAACAGAAATCCATCAGACATACAGCGTCGATGTTTTTGTTAGATCTTGCATTTAGTCGACTTACAAGCATCATCAAATTGCTAATGCTTCTCTCGGTAGAACGAGAATACATACATNCCATTACAACCCCCTTCAGTCATGATTACGATCTAGCTTCTCACACCACTTATGTTGTGTGTGTGTTAACTTTATACATGATTGGCGTGACCTACAGTTTAAAGTCGACTCCGAACGACAGATGTTTGAGAAACTTTTCATGGCAATTTTATTTTCGCTCAGAGTTTTTGCCAGAAATCTGCTGAGGGGAAGCCGCCTAAGAAATATTTTTTTATATTTCGTTTTTCATGTCTGACCGGGGATACGAACCCTGGCCTTTCGTCTAATAAGCCAACACACTACTAGACTAGAACAAGACTAGAACGAGAATGGCGTTTGTAAAATCAGCAAAGTACGTGCTATGTTCTCCGAACAAAGCATCCATTTTGATCAAATAATTTTATTATTTGCCTTTGTTGTTGAATGCCATAACAATCCACGATGATTTGACAAAACCAGGTGAAGGAATGGCGACTAATTTAATACGTTGACTGGCACAACAGAAAAAATAAGAACAAAACTCCGAGTTATCTCGTAGTTCGGCAGTCAATGTGTTAACAGNAACAAAACTCCGAGTTATCAACTTTCAAATTCAGAAGCTTCTAATGGAAGACCCGATTTAACCAAAGGCATTATAAACACCAGCATAAACAAAAAATGTTCCCAGAAATGCTAATGTGAGGTACGAACCTTAAAGTTTTTCTTTTTAAACTGATAACAATAATTTCAGTGATAATTTTATAAACGTAAAGAGAAAAGATAAAGAAAATATTTTTATTTCTTTTATAAACTCTTCTTACTTGTTTATCTCTTTTTTTTCTTTTGAACATACGATTATTGTCCCTTTATCTTAAAGGGCTTTCTTAGGTTCTTAATTTTTTTTTTTGTTTTTTTTTCTGTTTCGAAATATGGCATCTTAATGTAACACCACAACATGTCACCATTAGAAAAAAAGGAACAGGAATACAGTTATAAAGTATAAATATGAATAAGTATACCATAAATGTTTACAGTTATAAATAAAATGGTATATTTATAACTGTACATTGACAAGGGTAAAATAAATCATAATCAAAAAATTATTGTGAATTATTTTTTTATTTTCTTTCTTTTTTTCTTTTTTTCTTTTCATTTTTGACTACCTTTTTCTGTAATTTAAAAGTTTTCTTTCACATTGAGGAGGATAATTTGTTGTTGTTGTTTTTTTCTTCGAAAGTATTGTTAAAAAGGAATGGAATATCACACTCCCGTATAGGACTTATTCATGCCGTAAAAATTTTGTTTAAAAAAGGCTGACAAATTTATGGCCATAAATCTTAAAATCAATAAATAAGTGGAAATAAAAATAAAATAAAATTGAATATCATTGACATCACATACCAACCCCTTAGTCAGGACTACGTTCTAGTTTATCACACTACTTATGTGGTGTGTATTAATTTTATACATGAGTCAAGGAACCTACGTGTTCACGGCATGTTTATTGTACTCTCAGAGTTTTTGCCCGAAGACTGCTTAATTCGTCTCGTTCGAGACGTCTGATCTGTTGTTTGAACCATGGACTTCCTTGATAAAAGCATTTGCTTTTCGATTTCTATTTTGAGGATATCTCATATTTAGGTTTATACCGATTGACTACAAAATCGTGCAGAGAATAAGTGTTTTCCAAGCAGACTATTTTGAAAGCCATGCAATGTTTATTGTGTGGTCAGTTGGTGAGATATTCCTTAAAAATGTCTTAGTCTACTTGAAAGCCTGGCATATATGGAGATCTAACGTGACCACAGTTACATAAAAAAAGTAAACACTGCTCTTCTGATCTCCACATGAGTTACACAATTCTTTGCAAATGAAAGCTTCAAAGACCATAGCTTACTTGGTTGCCATAAGGTGCAATTGTAATACCGATATTACCTATTTCTTCATTCAATTATATATGAAGTTATAAATTCTATCAAAATCTCCCATATTATGTCAGTAAATTCTGGTGGCTTTAGATTACTTTACATCTGGTGAATATCTATACCATGAACTCCTCTTCTTCTTTGTCATTACATCTCCTGCAAAAGTCTTTGTGCGGCCTCATCAGTCTCTGGACGTTTGGAATCAGAGTTTAATGAGGCCTTGCAACTGTTATAAGGTTCGTAAACTGGACTTAATTAAGTTTAACGACATCATCATTGTACTCGTATTTCATAACTATATTCATACATGATCAACACACTCATACAGCATCATCACGCTCATACATCGTTAACACACTCATACAGCATCATCACACTTATACAACATTATCGCACCCATACATCATCATCATGCTCATACATCATCAGAACATTTATAAATCATAACCATTTGCATACATTCTCATCATACTCATGCATCATCATACTCATACATCATCATCATCACACTCATACTTCACCAACACAGTCATACAGCATTACCACACTTATGGAACATCATCATGCTCATACATTATCAGCACACTTATACATCTTCATCCTACTCATATTCATCATTACACTCATACATCGACATGCAACTCATACTTCATCACACATACAACATCGCACTTAAACATCATCATCATACTCGTAGATCATAATTTTATATATATCATCACAAAACTTATACATCATCATCACACTATACACATCATAATACATCATCGTCATACTCATACAGCATCAGCACGTTTGTAAATCATAATCATTCGCGTACGTTATCATCATATTCATACATCATCATAATGTTCATACATTATCAGCACACTCATATATCAACATGCAACTCATACTTCATCAACATGCAACGTCGAACTCAAACATCATCATCACACTCATACATCATTACCATACTCATACATTATGATGATCAAATCAAACCTGACTGTTCTTTCTACATGTTAATTCAAAGTTTCCTTTGTAAATCAATAAAGTTTGTGTGAAGCCATTTGCCTATCCAACTGCAGAGCAATGCCAATCTCACGTATGAACTTCATTGAATTCCGTTGTATTAGAGTTTACAAGTGCATCAGCGTTGTTGCTTCTTTCAATATGGCCGCATACAAGATCTCATATGACGGTTACAGATGAATGTTTCGCAGCATTCCTCTATAACCATAGATGCAATGTACCCACTCCCAAGAGAACTCCTTTGGATAAATTCTGATACTGGATTCACACAGTGGCTATTTTTGTAGCCATTCATTCAGCCTGCATAGTATTATAGTATTGGGCTAGCTAGGGTAGTAGTTAGTCTAGTAGATAGCGTTTGGACTTTTTAGACGTCCAAATGCCAGCCATAAATTTGCCATTAAAAGTTTTGAAAAAAAATCTGTTGTGAGGAATCGAATTGCAACTGAAGGTTCCGCCACTCCTGGATATAATTAACACACACAACATGGGTAGTGTGGTAGACTAGGTTGCAATCCTAACTAAAGAGTTATAATCACTAACTGAGTACTTAAGTATTTATTAAATCTTCAAACTGTTTTCCAACATAGGGCAGTCGTGCTTTAATGCGTGACCAACTTCATCGGTTAGCTTGGTGGAGTTCGGTCAATAAAGCGTCGCAACAGACTGATAGGCATAGCATGCTCAAGTGAGCTTTAGTATCAAAGATTGCACTCCAACCTAACCTAACTTAAAGTATTACGAAAGTTTAAGAAATGATTTCTCATCGGATTTTGTCAAATCGCATGATGTCCTGTGGAAGGTGTGAACCATTATCATAAGATCATTCCAAGGTATCGTGTACTCGATAGGAAGATCAACAAAACCCTAGAGTATCAACGA
>QOCX01002234.1:0-18173 GCA_005959815.1 Sarcophaga bullata | reverse complement strand
ATCACTTGAAATGTTTCATAACAATGCTAATCAGATGTTAAATCAAAATAATAATATTCATACATGACTAGATTCATACATTGTTGCAATGAATCGTACCCAGTGAACAATTTTCTCAAAGTGTTTAAGAGAATACTGTCAAGAGAAAGTCGCTGAAAAACTGTTTTTTCATATTTTTTCGAGATAACTGAGGTAGTTTTTGAACCATTGGCTTGTGTCTTTTAGACTACAGCTAAAGTCTTAAACCATTTACAGACCTTCATATTACTTACCATTCATTACAATCATGAAGAACTTCCTCGACTTGGTCTTTTCAATGCAAACAAGGGCCAATTGGAAAATGGTGATAGAGTCCGTACTTTCGCGACTTCGCAAATCTTCCGTATCAAATACTCTCAGTCACGCGAAGTATTCCTTACCTTCGAACGACATGGCCGACCCAGCGCAGCTATGTATTAGTACACTACACAGAGTCCACGATCGTTGAGGGGCCTCATTCAGCCATTGTTGGAATCGAATGCGGAAAGTGATCACATCGTACGAAAGATCTTGAAGCCAATTTCTCCTTTGAATACGCCTTAAGGTTACTGCATTAGTCCCTAATAAGTGCACACTCTGGCAATTACAAATCACGGTGGAGGATGAAACACTTGGAACTGTAGTTACAGACCTTACCACTTGGACCCGCGAAGTCTCTGAAGTAGCAACTTTCTCTTCTAATACCTCAACGGCTACTGCATTATGTCAATACTTCCGGCGTCATAAAAGCAAGCAACGGGAGATGCTGCAGCCGCCGGGCAAATAATATTTACAGACTTACACACGATCTCTCTTGGCCATCATTTAATCTGATAATTCTTGAACTTTAAAAATGCACTTTCGTTCTTGCGTTAAGCCAATTGCTGAAAAGTTAAATTAGTTTCACTGGTAATCTTTCACTCATAGAATACACACACAAATTAATGTTTCACTAATACCACTTAACATTCAATGACTTACTCTCTACTGACTGTATTGAATACTCCGTCTATTTGACTTTGACATAAAAAGAAAAGAAAAAAAAGGAAAAACGCTTTAACAAAAAAGCAAACAATCATATAAGAAAACCACGTTGTTCTTATTACATAAATTTGTTGAATTTAAAACATTGAAGGCCTTGTCTTACTCAAGTGTTTTCATTTATTCTGATTTGTATGTAGTTTGAGCATTACCTCGTCGTAAATAGAGGTCTTGCTGTTTTATATACCATACTTATCGCCTGAATTTTATTTTTATATAGCTCGTTGACGTAAAGGAACACAATGTCGGTAAAAATCGTTTACAAGTACAAAACAAAGAACAAAACTAAAAATAAAAGTATTGTGTTATCACCCTATAGGCAGGCTTTTTGAAGGGCCTTCGTCAAGACTCAGAGCAAATATGTTTTAAAGGATATTCTGTGATAATTTTATTGTTAATCAAGTTTGATAAGGATTCGAGGCTACTATTAAACTACCATGTTCATATCAGTTCAAGCTTATATTTGTAGAGAGGACGTTTTCTTCTCGAGGTAATGGTCTGATGTATGGAGTGCCAGGTTTTTATCTCTTTACAGGACATTTGCTGTGAAATATTGTTTGGTCTCATGTTATGTTTCTGTTATCCTGTAAACTATAAGTTTCGTCACTCATATATACAAAATTAATATACACAACATAAATGGTGTGAAAAACTAGATCTCTTGACGATGGGATTATGCATTACACTAGACTATGACAACCGCAAGTGGAGCTAGAATTTAAATGCCAATTAAATTTCAACTTTGTTCGTACGTTTATATGTTGTTTGCCAAATTACTAATAAAATTATAAAATCTGTCTAATTTATTTATCTTTAATTCAGTGTCCTTAGCTGAGGCAATATGATACAAAACAATCAAACGTAACCAGATTTTGTAACAAATGTTTCCCACAGTAATAGCCTTCATGTTCATTTCGCTTGATCAGACCTTTAGATTTCTCCTCATTTATACTTTACAGCCAATGATATTAAAATCTTACTAAAGCTGTCTTCTAGTTCAAGAACAACACAACCTTTGTGTTTTTCGGTGTGCATGGGCTTGGTGAAAGGTATTAATTTTCTGACCCTAAATGACTACTGATAACTTCCTTCTGTGCAATGCATTATTATTAGCACCGTTGCTGCTTGTCTTAATTACCGTTTTCAGTTTCCGCCGAATGCTAAGCATGTCCAATGAATTTATTGTTGAATATGAAATGTTTTTTGAAAATCAACAAAACGGAGACGTGAGTCCACGGTTCAAACTTCCGGTCAGACAACTTCAACGAAACGAAATACGAAACTAATATTTCTTCAATGACTTTCACTCAACAGATTTCTGGCAAAACAAACGAAATTGCCATGAAAAATTTGCCACACCGGATGGTATAAAATTAACACACACATCATAAGTAGTGCAGAACTCGTACGTCGTTACCTGACTTAAAAGGATTCGGATTGACCAATTATGAACGAGAGTGCATAAAAATAAAATAGATTTGTCATGTTGAAAACTAAAAAAAAACTTGATAGTAGTCTCGTTAGGATTATACATACACTACTTTGCATACAAAGCGGAACCAATTTCTTTTTCGCAGATAAAAAATTTATATTAAATTACAACTTGAACTGAGTACCTTGATACCTTCCGAATCTTAAAACTTAAAATATAACCCCAGAAGATATTGTATACTTCAAGGATATGATTTTTTTATAATTTTAATAAATTTTAATTTTAACAAATTTCAAAACACTTAAAAAAATTTAGGAGGTACTTTAAAACCAAAAGCTTCTCGTTAATTCCCATTCATAAGCAGCATATGTAGCACGGCTTACTAGGAAATAAGCAATCACAAGCATTTCTATTGAATTTGTTTCATTCTGCACGATTAAAACTTCTTTCAGTATTTCATTTAATACTCAATGAACAACAAACTTTCTTTTTACAAATTATTTTTAGAACCACAAACAAAAAAAAATTGTAGATGTTTTCCTTCACTTATTTATACGTTTTTTGTATTTTTTTTTTCTTTATCGAACAAAAAGGAAATGAAAACAAAAAAAAAGAGGATATTCAAGAGGCCGAAATAAAATAAATATTTTAAAGTTACATACAGGGAACATTTAACTGTTAGAGAATGTATATTTCATTTATAAGAATTTGCAGAGGAAAAAGCTTAATAAGAATCGAGAACAAATAAACAGATGAGTAAGTGTCCT
Source organism: Sarcophaga bullata (assembly GCA_005959815.1). Taxonomy (NCBI): domain Eukaryota; kingdom Metazoa; phylum Arthropoda; class Insecta; order Diptera; family Sarcophagidae; genus Sarcophaga; species Sarcophaga bullata. The sequence goes on along the minus strand of QOCX01002234.1, from coordinate 14,915 downwards.
TACATTTAATATTTAATCGATGCATTAGCATCGTTTTAAGGATAATCGGAATTATTTCACTTCTATTAAAAGCCAATTTCTTTTTTTAGTTTCTTAGTTGAAATGAACCAAAACAAGCATTTCCAAGCTTTTATTGCATCTTTCAAAAAAAAAAAATTTTTTTGTTCCTGTTTGATATGAACGCCACAGCATCGTGAATGCCATGCACAATAAAACAATATCAATTGAAATTTCATTCATTAAAAAAACAACAACAACAACAACAACCGAATATAAACCATTTATCTTATTTGGAAACATTTTATTTTTATTTTTATTTTTATTTTATTGTGGCATATTTTCATATCAATAGTATCAATAGTTCATTATGGAATACAATCAAATAAAGAAATAAAAACAATACAAGAAAGGGAAATGAAAAAAAAAAACTTGATTATTGCAACTGAAAATCAGCAGCAGAAAGAATTCACTTGCATTTTTGTTGCATTTGATTGTCAATTGTTGAAAAATGAATGGAATTTCTCCTCTTTGTTCTTTGTTATCGTTGCTTTAGCATTTTTTTTTTTTTTTGATCTCGTTTCTGTTAACAAAAGTTAGACCTTGTATGGCGATTTTATGGTTATCATGACATGACATACTCAGATTCGCATCCGACTCAAATTGCGGAAACGGGAAAACAAAATCAACAATACTGCTCAAATGAAAATCAATAAAAGAAAAAAAACAAATAAATGGATACCAAATGGAAACCAAATACCAATAACTGAACAACAATAAGCAAACAGAACGAAAAGTCACTTTTTAAACCATTTTGAGTAATCAAATATCTATTAAAATACTAAAATTGTCTGCGATAGCCAAATAGGAAATGTTTTCTATAAAAAACATGGAAAACATTCTTTAAATAAAAAAACTTGTTACTGTACACCCATTGTATATGTATTAAAAATTCTCTTTTCTTCTACTGGAGGAGCTCCATTACCTTTTAAAAGATACAAGTTGCTTTAGATCTTAATGTGCCTGTCGCATTCTCTCTATTTCCAGCTGACGTCACGCATTTATAACTTGAGTATGCCTTAGGCTTCTGCTTCAATGGTTTAAGCTAGAAAGCCCGCCAATAAACTGTACTGGCAGCAGTCTTTTCTAAAAACTGTAGTATGACATGAAACTTTTGAAATTTTTTATTCTCTCAGTACAGTTCTTAATAAACCAAACTGTTAAGATCTCTGATTTTACTTTCTGACGTCAAATATATTTTTTACATTCATTCAAATTTCAAAAAAAAAAATTCATCCATTGAAAAAAACAATATAAAAGATAATAATATCTTTTTATTAAATGCCACATGAATGATATTCTTTTTTTTTTTTCTTTTCTACGATTGTTTTTTTCGTAGATTAAATTGAACACTTCATGTCACTTGCAGGATGCAAATTCATAAATTTGAAATTCATCAAACACAAAATGTTGCAAAAACATGTTGCGAATGAGGAAGAGAAACTAGAGACTCATAAAATTACATACTAAATTAAGTTTACATGGTAAAGGACATTTGGAAAGAGGTATAGGATCTACTCCAATATAATCTGTTTGTTGGGATTGCTGGTCATTCGATTCATATTTCTTAGAGAATGATGTTCTCAAGCCATCAATGGTTGAATGGCAAGCACTGTAGAAGATGATTACCAAGTCATTTGAACTGAAATCGCTAAAGGCATGGCACTATCTGCACATATCTCCATGTCACATTATACATCTAAAGAAAGCAATATGGAGGCATAACCATCCCAAATGAAACTGAGAATCGTGCGACATTGACGCTGTCTAGATTTGTTCTGTGTGATTTTCTTAAGTCGAGAATAGATATAAATCGTAATCGTCTGCACAAGCCAACAGAAGCCACACCTGGCTGCCACCAGGATTATGAAATATTAGACCACTTTGGTTGCTCCATATACAGAAGAGAGGAAACATCTGAAAATTATTCCACACATACATGGGCACCGATTATTTTAAAAACGAATACAAAAATACGATGACTCTCACACACATTCAAATTTAAAGGCAGAAAGGGTTTAACTCTTCAAGGCCCGCTATATGCAATACTGAAAGTAACTCAAAAAGAGTGCTAAAAGCAGAAGCCTTGCAAATATGAAAACAATTAACCCTTACCGACCTTAAAGTCGCCGTAGCCTAGTAGACAACAGTACTAGCTTAATGGACGTCCCGAGGCCACAGTTCAAGCCTAAAGTCAGACACAACGGGAATCATGGAAAATAAAATTCTTCGGCGATTAATCCTCTCAGCAGGCTTGTGGCAAAAAAACACTGAAATTACTAAATTAAATTATCATGATAATTATCAAAAAGAAAATCTGTTGTCGGAATGCGAATAATAACAATAATACACATAACAAAGTAGTGTGAGAAAGTGGATTGTACTTCTTGAACCCAATTTTGTATATTTCATTATGTTTGTATGACAACACGCATACAATTTAATTTTGTATTTATGTTTGAGAAATGAAATGAGTAACATCGTTTAACATTAAAATGTAAAACAAAAAGCTACAAAACAAAAACAACGACTTTTGCCTGATCACAAATAAACAAAGTAACAACAAAACATCATTATAACGAAAAGAAATAAGAAAGTAAACAGCAATCACAACAACAGCAAGATAACATGTATGAATGTATAAACGGTTTTTACATGGTTGTTTCATTCATAAGAACTCTCGTGAAGGCGAAACTAGAGAGAGCATTCATCAGACTGTTTTACGTCGCTATACAAAAAGGGCAAGCAAAAGCATGCCAAATTCGGGAAAGAATCAGTCAGTCCTTGTGTGAAGCGCGTTTTGGTGGTGAATAATCAATCGTGGTTTGGGAAGATCTCCGTTACAAAGATCTGCAAAACAATATGTGTCGTATTTGTCATTGTTACGGCACAGTTCATAAACAAAGGAATAAAAAATAAAGCAATTTTTGTTGTTAGAATTTCAGTTGTGAATAGTGGCACACAAAAAGTTTGTGAATAATAAAGGATTTTATTAAAATTAAACAACAAAATTTATTTTTATTTTTATTGCCATCTACGACCTATATTTCAAACGTTTTTAAAAGGTAAAAACGTACCAATACTTTCTATTGTAGACTTCTACTGACTTTATGTAATAGATTTTGATAGGAGTAAAATTCAAAAAATGTTTTCGATTGATTTATTATCCAATATTTAATTAATATTTTCAAAATGAAATTAATTTTATTTTAAAAATTATTTGTATTATCATGCAACAAATTCTTCTCATTTTAAATTATATAATTTTCATTTGTGGTGGAGTTAAATTGTATTAAATAAAATTGATTTGTATATAAATAAATATCAATTTCAATTCATTCAATGATAGTTAAAAAAAGAATTGAAAAACAACAACAACAACAACAACGCATTTAACAAAATTACCGACTTAGTTAAATTCGTAAAAGATATGATTGATTATAGTTTCGTTGGCTGAATTTAAACATGCATATAACAATTGAAATTCTATTTTTTAATTTATTTATTTATTTTTTTGTTTTTATTTATTTTAAATATTAATTCTTTTTTACAACATTTCCACAATGTTTAATTAAATGGCGTAAAAAAACAATGTAAAACATTGCTTTTTCACAACGCTTATCCACCCATAATACAACATATTGGCCAACCAAATTTTCTTAACTACTAACCAAATAAACTCCTACTAATAACAACTAAATTAAAAAAAAAACCAATGTATTTACATCTTCTATACCATATATTTATTTGTTTTTTTATTGGATTTATCTTATTTTTATTTTTTTTTTTTTATTCTATGTGATTGCGGTGGATTTTAAGTAAATTTTTAAAATTTTCCCAAAAAAAAAATTAATAATTATAACTTAAAACTCCAAAAATAATATTTAAAAATCTATCATTTGCAGAAAATTATTTTATAAATTTTAATTAGAACTGCAAATAAAAGAATTTTTTTTTTTTTTTAGCAAATGCCAATTTCCTTCAATCAAGGCGTGCAGTGATATCAAAAGGTGGCTCTATAAAGGTACAAGCATTTGGTTTTAAAAGAATAAAAAATTTAATTTAAACAAATTACAGGAATTTGAACATATTAAAAGGGTAAGTCACCTAAAAATGTATGCCTAGCTATTATTTTTCATGTAAAGCTACTGGCCCTACGTTACTTGGAGGTTGAATGAATCTCGTGAACTCTTAATTTTTTGTCAAAGTTTTTTCAGTTTTTGCCTGTGATTCGCTATAAGTACAGCATATAAGATTAGGGGCCAAACAAATAGATCATATTGGCCCCTAGTACTAATGGATCTATACACCGGCAATAGGCTATTACAAGGCTTTGCATGCGACTTTTGATCAACATAGCTCCATGCGGCGGTATGTCCTTTCAAAGAAAATAGTTTTCACATGCTTTAACCACACAACATATTTGAAAACTCTTACTTTTTGAATTACAAAGCCTTTTACCAGACGAACAAACACACATAATTGGTCATTACAACGTTCAGTCGAGATTACAACTTTAGCATTCTCACCACCACTTAACTGTGTGTGTGTTTAATTTATTCCTAAGTGAACTAGAGGTTAAAGATGACCGCGAAACAACTTTGAGAAACTTTGAGAGAATTTTTCAATCGCAATTTTGGCAGAAGTTTTGGCAGAAATCTGGCTGAGTAGTTGCAGAAGAAATATTCTTTTTTCATTTCGTTTAGTTCGAGATGTGTGACCAGGGGCTTAAATCTTAGCCTTACCTAGACTACGGCCATTACGTTATTAACATCTGACAATAACATTCACACGCATGCGCCTATGACCCACAGTGAAAATGAATGAAAAAATAAAATTCACATACTCGTACACAATACACTTTACATTCTCGCTTCTCCGTACATAACATACATATGTATGTACGTATATTCATAAGTACATTAAAATTTTCATATAAAATATTACTACCTTCATGCGCAAGAGTCCCACAATAAAATCTTATAAAATGTCATAAAAGTACTAAATTGTTGTAATCCTCTTTAAAATAATTAAAATACTCATACACAAGGAATCTTACACCCATACAAGTACAAGTATGTATGTGTATATGGTATATTAAAAATTAAAATTATTTGTAAACTGAAGTGTATTTCTGAGATTTGAACATTATTGTGGGAAAATTTGAAATTTTTTCATCAATTTTTATTGGAATTTCTATAGATGGGCAGATGGGCACTTTTAAAAAGACAACTAAACAAATCAAACAAGTTCTTCTAAGCATTCCAACCTTATTAAGTAATAGTTTATTTGAATTCAAGTCCATTCGATTTGGGCAAACCTCCGCACTTTTCCTACAGATAATGTAGTGTCAATAAAATGCCCATTAATTCCTAGAGAGAGAGAGAGAGAGAGAGAGAGAACATCTCTTATCTACGTTGGACACAGGAGTGTAAAAACGGGTTCAAATATAATTTCGTTGTTATTCAAACTTAGGATTGGCATGCCACTGTTAAGTAGCAAGCAAATTTAGCAAAGGAGTTATTGAATAATGGACTGACTTGCATAGATATCGGGAAAGGTTCGGCCCGTTATCAGCATATCTGTCTGTTGGTACTTCCAAAAAAGATTTCCAAATTTTGACAGTAAAAACAGCTGTTTTGTTGGAACATATGTGCCAACTTAGTTGTCATTTATTCTGTCTGTTTTGCCGAATTACCATCAACGATGATGAAATATTCAACAAAATGGTCATTCTGTTTGACTCTAATTTGTATCTCTTAACAATGAGGCCTATTTCCTAGACAATTAGATTACACATCTACAAACTAGGACTTCTCTGAGTCAGAACATCATATGATCACTCCGGACAGATGGAAGTAAAAAAAGTAAAAAACTCTGACACAATACCTTAACAATTTCTTACAAATTTTCTACGAAGGGCTCCAGCTTAAATGGAACGTTTGATGACGACATCTTTCAGCAATATAGTTCACTCACATGCGGCCTAATTTCTAAATAAGATTACATGAGTACGCAATATGACTTCTTTGAGTACAGGAACTTAGATAGACCATCCCGAACGGAGAAGAGTTAAAGATGTTGTTGGGCATACTATCATCAACGACTTCACGTACACATGCTTCACAAATGGCTCCAAGCTGAATGAAACTATGGATGAACGCATGTTTTAGGAGTTAGCAGGAATAGTTCAGTTGATGAGGTTACCAATTCATTGCAATAAATTCTAAGAGCAAATATTTTCTTAACTTACTGCTCTGATGATTATTGTTTTCGATTAATCAGGCAGCTTTTAGAGGTCTTGCAGAACAGAGAAATTGAATGGACCATAATTAGACCAAAATGGAGGTAGTGTGTTGGATTTCAGCCATGATTTATTCAGCGACTTTCTCTCAGGAGTTCTTCCCTGGCAAAAACTCTGAGAGTAAATCAAATTGTATGAGAAACCCAGTTTCTCTACAATGTTTGTCGTATTCAGGAGGTCGACATTAAACTAGTAGGTCTTGGCGATATGCAAAAAACTACCATACACATTCACTGGAGTTGGTGTTGAAAGTCTGACTGCAATCCTACACCCCAAAGGGTTGTATTGACCAAATTAAGTGGAATAGAACTCAGCTTGGAATTGCAAAGAAAGCGTTGGCAAATCTGGCAAAAAACAAGACAAATGGGCAAAAAGTGGTTTTCAAACTTAAAAAATGAATACTTGGAATTATTGTTTGGATATCTTCACCGAATACTTGGATTCCTAGGAACTCAAACGAGACACATTGGTATTGGTCAACATGCTCTGCATTCTACCCTAGAACTGAATAGAGATGTGACGAAGCAAAGAAAACTGTTGTTCACCTTTTAGATACATGCCAAGCAGGAGAATGATTGGACTTAGGCCATTCATATTGATGTCATTGAATTGGGTAGGTGCGAAAACTAGGCCAGCAATTGTCGTAATGAGGACGGCCTTCGCCAGGAGCATCAGCTATAAGTGCAGCTTTATTTATCAGCCTACAATCCCAACTCTAATTAAATATCTTCGCCCTTAATTGTTCTCTGCTATTCAACTGTAACATGATAATAAATATGATGATGGTTACGCTTTGCCCATTGGTCCAACAAACTATTTTAATTATTTTCCAAAATTTACCAATTCAAATTAGAAAACAAAAGACAATAGTTTTTCAACAGAATTAACGAATCTCAACAGTGTATGCCACTGACGTGCATAAATTTTTTGAAATTTTATTGTTTTATTTGCATATTTGCATATATGCATGGGCATATGTATTTATTGTTGATTTTTCCCACTTTAAGCATTTAAAATCAAATTGTATTTAAATGCATTGGTATAACTTCAACAATATATTCATTAGAATACGAGCATTATATTTAATAAAATATCGATAAATTATAAATGGATTTGGAGAGTAATAATGGATTCATTAACTAAAATACCAATAGTAGGCGGGTGTTTAAATAATAAAATTCTTGGCATACATTTGCACAGAGAATTATTTTAATCTTTAAGTTCACAACAACAAATAAATACGAGTGTTAATTTAAATGTTGTAAGCTATACATATATGCACATATTAATGTATTGTAGATTCATTAATTACTTACATATGTATGTATACGAAGATAACATGAAATAAATAACATAAGATCAGCAAATAGTTATACGTGGTATGATGCAGAATGTTTTGAATGTTTTGTTGTTTATTTTGATCAAACCATATAGAGCCACATCATTACATCTTACCTCCTATAGAGGGCATATTGTATGGGTGATAATATAACATAATTTGCTTTAACAGATAGCCTTCTTAGCTGACATTCAAAATTGTGTTCATGTACATTCAATGCTATAAATAGATGAACACAAGTAGACATACATACTGGCGTACATAAGTCCCTCTGGACTTATTATAAGACCTACAAATACAAGCGTCTTGAAAGGGAAATGAAATTATTCCCCTCGTAAAGAAACAGTTCAACTTAAAGACGGATTTCAGGCACTCAGCATTAATATATTACAATTTATAATATGAAAGTTGTATTTAAATTGAAACTATCACACTATGGCCACAAACGTACAATACATAAATAATACAATAAATTCATAAATTATATACTCTCACCACTAGCCAGAAGCCAAAAAACAATTCACAAAAAATTATTGGCTTTTTAACAAAGAACAAACAATTTCTTGATTTATCATCAATTCAAATGTAATCTGAAGAACATTAATTGTAAACAGGGTGGCAACATTATTTATAACATTTCAACATTTCAATTGTTGTTTACATTGCATTTTCATCCACATACGTACGTATGCATGTTATAAGCAGCAGCAGACAATTCCACAGGCTAATCAGGTTATTGAAGTGTCAACACATTTACTTTTTACGACCACAAGTGTATGAATATTTTGAAAAGAGTGGCCAAAAGTACGCAAATATCATTCGTTTTGATGATAATTATTATTGACCGTACGTAAGGATAAGTATTTTACTTCCCAAAAACAAGTTTGGACATGCTCGTAATGTATCTTAAGTTACGTTGTTTTATAGACGGAAGTTATGAATTCGAAAATCATAATCATAAATTCACAATAACAAAAACAACATAGAAAAGAAAGCGAAAATTTAAAAAAAAAGAAATATTAATAACAACAAACAACAGTAAGCTTATCTAGAAGTTGCCATATCGAAAATATATTAAGTATAAACAGAGCAAAACGGTAACGTTACCAATCAGTAGTATGTAGTAAAGAGCGCAAGGTATAAATCGTTTTGTAGTATGCGCTTTGAAATTTGCTTCTGTTACATTAGTGCGTCATTCTTGAATTGAGTTCTCTTTTTAGAACCTATATCTTACATAAATGTGACCAGGGTTAGAGGATTTTTTTTCTGTTATTTTCTTCATATATGGTCTCTAATTTAATCCTATCCAGTAAATACCTTTTGTTGCAATGTCACCAAAGTGTTTTAAACCATATCTGCTGACATATTGCTCAAATCAATGTGTCAGATGAGCTACAAAAAACTCTGTTCTTCATAAAATGAACGCCGTTCAAGCCATTGGTGAGTAGCGAGACCTGCAGTTTAAAGTCGTTTCCGAACGTTATTTTTTGAAAAAAGTTTTTGATGGTAATTTTAAGTTACAAAAATATATTTACCGCTGTTTACTAACTGTATTTCATTTCAAATATATTTTGATAACCAATTTAATGGGGTTTTAATTCAGTTTTGTTCGTTTTTCTAAATCTTCTTGAATTTTTTTCGTTGTGTCGGTATTAACATTCTGTATATCCTTTTTTGCAAAGCATATGGGTTTCTTGTGTTTCTCATTCCGTTTTTTTTTTTTGAGCACACCGTATGTAGAAGGAAATAAAAAAAAAACGCTTAATTGAGCTTTGTTGTATTCATTGTATTGATTATTTCGCCACTTATTTTATTTCTGTAGGTAATTTATAATTGTACATCTTCTTTGTTTTCTGGTTTCCATAGAATTTTTTGTTTTTTGTTTTCTGTTCTACAAAAACGTTATGGTATGCGGTACAGCGTCAATAGTATATTTAAACAATATGCATACAAAACAACATAACATACGTTGTGAAAAAGTGTTGTCTACGTTGTCATTACAATTTAAGCGATTTAATATATCGCTAGTTAGCCATCATTCAATCGTTCAAATCAAGGTTTTCAATTTTTAATTTTGGCACAGAAGCATCGATATTATTAAGCACTGATGCAACAGCCTTGAAAGTATTCGAGAGAAAAATCCTACGATAGAACTTCGGTCAAGTGCGAGTTGACTATTACTTCCGCATTTTATTCAACAATGAGCTCTATCAGCTAACCAAAGATGTGAACCTTGTGTAGCATAGTAGCTTCCAGCGGCTGTGCTGGATTGGCAATGTTGTTCGATGGATGAGGATGCTCCGGCGACACTGATATTTAATGAGTGGATTTGCGACAGTCGGCGAAAAGGAAGACTTTGTTTGCATTGTAAGGACCAAGTCAAGGAAGTTCTGTCATTGATTGGTGTGACGAAGGCATGCAATTATCTGAAGCGCCTGACAGGCCAAAATCCAATAATCTGATCCAATTCAGTAAGTAAGTAATAAGGTTGTCAGCAGATTCAAGTTTATTTAATCGAAGACCGTGCTCCGATTTTATTCAACGTCCTTCCTCATATGGTATATACGGAAAGATTATGAAGATCAATGATGACTTATATGCCTGCTTTGGTTTTCATGTTTTAGTGACTTTAAACCATTTTTCAATAACGACTTTACATATATAGAAAAGGGCAGAGACCTTGCTCAATCCAAATGTATATGCAGCAATCTAAACTTTTGTTGAATAAAGACAACATGAGGTGTTTTCAGGCATACAAGAACAATCAGCAGCAATCTGAGTTAATTAAAAGACCTTCTTAATCAAACAGCATTTGCTCTATATAGGGGAAACATACATACAAAATTGGTCACTACAATCCTTCATTCATTTACATTGTGTGTGTTAATTTTATACATGAGTGGCGGGACCTACAGTTTAAAGTCGACTTCGGAGCTTTATTTACTGCGACAGGTTTTGCCAGATATCTGTTGAGGCAGTCGCCAAAGAAATATTTTTTCTTACTTGATTTTGATGTCTGACATGGGGTTTGAACCGTAGTCTCACATCATTTAGCCAACACACTACCTACTGGACTATGGCGGCTCGGCCGTATTTTCAGAAACTTCTTTTATCTTCAGAAAAATCACTTTCTATTCGAATAAATTAAAAACTTTAATCATCCCATCCAATGAGAATTACTTTGGCGAAAATTTAAAATAAACTTTTTTTAGGCATTTTGGAACGTTTAACTTTATGTTGGTGCCAGCTATCATGCTCAATATCAATGCTAGAATACCGTGAAAACCGTTGAAATTAATTTCAAAACGATCGTTTATGAAAATGACTAAATTGACATGAAATGATGCCAACGGCTAAAACAGTCTTAATTTCTCTCTCCCTCTCTCTCTCTCTCTCTCCGTTTCTCGCTCTCTGTGTTTGTATTCCATAGAAATGCCACACAATTGTAAATGGCTGCTGTTGTTTTTAATATCTTTGGCCGAACAGTATAGTGTAGTCGTGGTCGTGGTGACAAATGTTGCTATTGTTACAGCCACACTCCTACAATAACACAAACACAATCACAATATCGCATACAGGCATAATGCGAGCGTTGTCTATGTGTATTAAAATGTTTAAAACAGCATTTTGCTATTGTCAACAGCAACGGCAATGCATATAAACGCTGTTGCAGTTTGTTTGTATAGTGGTTTCATTGTGTGCGTTTTTTTTTTTTCTTTTCATTTTTATTTACTTTTTTTGGGGGGTGTGGGCTATGGATGTGAAAAAAACACAATATTGCACAATGTTTTTTAGTTGTTGTTACATGTATGTATATGTGTATTAATGCCAGCATGCGAACGTGTGTGTATGTGTGTGCTTGTTGTTTTATATGCTTTTTAATGCGGGATTAAACAGAAATCCGTACACACTTGTTGTAACCATTTACGAGTATTTGCTTCAAGGATGAAAATAAAATGTTATTTTAATGCCAACTGACACTTGAAAAAAAAACCCACACACACACACACAAACACATAGATATGTACACGAAAATGCAAAAGAACAAACGAAATTTTCCACAGTCACACACAGTTGCGAAATGAAACCAAATTTGAGGGTGACCAAACGAGAGAGAGAAGGGAATTTATAAACCATTTAAAATAAAGCCAATTTAAATTTTAGAATATTACGTTCTCGTTTACGTCAATCTGGTGTACTGGGTAATGCGAAAGCGTAAATAGAATCCTTTGGAATTTTTGTATTTTGGAATATTTGAACTGCTTTTCGCAGTGAAGCACGTTTGAGCATGAAAGCATTATAAAGGGTTCATAAGAACGCAATTCCTTTGATTGCATTTTTTCAGCTTAATGGAATAGGGACGCGTTTGATTGTCTTTATCGGGTGTGATAAATTTTAATTTTGTTTGACATTTATGAGACTAAAAGTGAATTGTGGGAGAAATAAGAGCACAAAAGGAGGAGTATAGAGCTTAGACTTGAAACAATGAAACACAAGCCATATTGCAATGGTGCCGTAATGAATCTATAGAGTTGGATTGCACATTGTCATTCGTAAGTATTTCCTATTTTAACAGATATTGCCATCTTCTTATGAACTTTTAGCAAATCGGATTTTTTTAGTGATTTAAAATATCTCCCACTAGTGACATGACTATCTATTAAGATTTTGAGATCTGAGATCTGAGATGACCAAACTTTCGACTGATCGTTGCCTTTGCTGCCTAATTGTCTTTAAGTGGTTCAATTTCTATGACAAAGGTTAGATTAGGTTTTACTGGTAGTCGCCTCGGTAGAGACACAACTTACTTAGGTCCTATAAAGTTTTCATAATTTGCTGTTTATGTACATGCGCCTCTGCCTCTTGCGCAACTTCGCAAATTGATCACATCTTGGTCTTTCTAGCGCAAAACAAGAAACGCTCTCTTCGCTGGCTTCCGAAAAATCTCGGCCGAAGCATCGTCATCCATTCGACCGATATGACCGAGCCAGCGCAGCCGCTAGATGTTAATGCGCAGCTCAATTGGCCTATATCGGTGAGCTACTATGAATTAATTTTTATTAAATTAAATCGCCATTTTGCCTAAAATAAACTATCCATTATCCATTTTCCTTTTTCTTTTTTTTAGTTCTTCTTATTTCAGTAGAACCACCGAGTGGTTGTGTACGAGCTACCCTTTATGGTTTCACATTATTTGAAAATTAAATGACAAGTAAATTTCACAGTCAAATATCAACCCACATAAACATGTTATTCGATTATTTTGGTTGCGGTTAATTTCAATTCCAGTTCATTTATTCACTCATTCAGTAGTCATTCATTCATTCAGTAGTCATTCATTCATTTATTCATTTACTTGATGTGCTTCCTTCGTTTATTTTTAATGTGAAATAATTAAGAATGTTTTGCGTTTGATCACGTGGGTTTGTTTGCGTTTTTACTGGTGCGGTTTACCATTGTTTTTGCCAAAAATTTCTGTTGATTTAATTTAATTTCATTCATAATATAAATACATGTTAACACATATAATTTAAATTTTATAAATTTGTAAGCTTACATTGTATATGCAAACAAAATTATTATTTTGAAAAGTTTAAAATTACCCCCCCTCCCAAAAAAAAAAAAATATGGACATCAGAATGAAGACATGTTTACTTTGAATACCAGGTAAATAAGAATTTATTTTATATTTATGTGTGTTGATAACATACATATGTGATATTTATATGTATGTAAATAAGGGTATTTAGGTCAGAACGTAGCCACAGTTTTTTTTTTATGTAACAAACGAAATGAGTGTATTTAACAAGACTCCAAGCCTGCCATATAATGGACGGTTCAGCCGTTTCAACTATTAAAAATTCCTGGCAGTCAAATCCTTTTTTTGCAAAAATGTCCGTGTTTCTTGTGTTTTCGCCTGTCTTATAATGAAAACTTGAAAACTCCATGCATTATTTTCAGTGACATTAATATGGCCCCGAATGATAAATCGCAAAGAACTCACTGCTAGACAAAGCCTTCCATTCCTGTATAGGTTTACAAACAAAATTTATGAACTTTTTTTGCAGTGTGTTATTTTTATTTTTTGTTTTCTTTTTATAGTCAAACAGCTTATTTCCTCATAATATATTTGCTTTAGATATAAAGAACATTTTTAAATTTAATACAACTGTTGAAGACTACGGGCGCCTGATGTAGTACCCACTAGAATAGTATATCCTAGAATTACTTTTTGGTTAGGATAACGCCGAAAAATTTTAAATTTTAAAAAATCCATTAGAATTGTCATATCATAACTTATTTCCAAATTAATTTCAAATTAATCGTATACGTATTATTCAATTTAAATTTTAAGAATATTACGTATACGCAACATATTACGCAGTAGTTACTTTAATAGTTACTCGGAAAAGTATGCAATAAAAAATCTTCGATTTTGTTTGTATGAAACTAAGGGAATTAAATAACACTCATACGTCACATATGTACTCCATGCATTATGAATTTTACATATTAACACATATGCTGAGCATAATGTGAGTACATAGTAAAGATGTGGGCCATTTAAGAGATTAATTTAAAAATAAACATAACAAAAAGGGTTTTAAATTTTGTCTAAAATTTTGCTATTTTTGTTGTGAGATAATGTTCCTATTAAAATCGGATTTAATTTTCCTTCATATGGCTTCGCACGGTTTTTGGCCCAACACAGTATCTTATCCGATCGGTGGGTTGTTGTGTCGCGGGGGGCGGGGGGTAAGTGGTTTTGGGGGGTTGCGGTTGGTAAACATTGTTGGTGGTGGCGGGTGTATAGTGTGTGGGGGTATAAAAAATGGTGGTGGTGGGTGGTAAAGGGTGGGGGGAGGGGTGTTAAAAAAAAATCAAGTTTTCGTAACACTTTTTTCGAATGTTATGGAGTCGTATCACGGTAATGAATTAGCAATTATTGGTCTACAAATTATTGCAAATGTCCCTGTTTACAGGCGTACACTTTCCTTATCAACGCGCCCCACAGAAATTAGTCCATTGGTGTCAAATCGCAGTTTCTTGGCGACCACTTGCGCCGTCCTGTATAATGCAAACATCGTTCACATCAATACCATGAAGAGCAGGTACAAAAAAAATCTGGTATAAGTGTCACCATTGACCGCAATGGTTACGCTGTCATCGTTTTCAATAAAATATGGGCCAAAAATCCGTCCGCTTCACAAGCTA
>QOCX01002233.1:10715-23998 GCA_005959815.1 Sarcophaga bullata | reverse complement strand
TTGCAGAAATGATTAATATTACCCAGAGCATACATGCAGACACAATTGGTCATTACAACACTTCAGTGAGGATTGCAAGCTAGCTTATCACACTACCCAACTAGTTCTGTGTGTGTGTTGATTTTATTCATGAGTGTCCGAACCACATATTTTTGAAAAACTTTTCAAGTCAATTGTTATTGACTCTCTGAATTTTTGCCAGAAGAAGTCGCTGAGAGGCAGTCCCCGAAAAAATATTTTTTTTTTTTTGATATTTCGTTTTCATCGATATATCTAAGCTGGCGTTTGATCCTTGGTCTTACATCTAATATGCAAACACACTACCTACTAGTTTACTAGGCTAGATTAGACTTCAAATCCTCCGATTGATAAAATCTCAATTTTCATTGCCAAATAATCATATTTAAAGCATTGCCGGCAATTAGTGAGTATTGACCTTATTGGACGTATTGTCTTATATTGACCAATGGACACTGCAATTTAATGCGGTTTTGTAAAAATTCTTAATTAAAGGCATTAAAGTATTATTCAAAGGAAATTCCATCAACCACATGCAAATATTTTTCTTTTCGCGAAATAAATATCACAATTCACCAATTTTATGTAATAGTTGACAGACAGATGACCTGAATAACAGGGTTGTTTTATAATTAAGTAAATAAGAACGCCACTCAGTCCGTTAGAACAAGTTTTTATTATTTTTACTGCATGTTTTATGCCATTTAATTATCAAATTTGAATCAGTCTTATGCCGTTGAAAGATATTTTCCTTCTTTCTGAATCATAACTTTTGTTTTGCACTGTTTCTGTATGTAAGTTTAAATTTTGCTTACAGCTTGCATAATCTATCGCATGTTAACTATTAAAACAATAATCTCTAGAACTTCCTATGTCTAGAAATCTGGTTCGTGAACTTACTAAACAAAAGCAACAAAATAACATAATTTCAACGGTTCTCATTTACAATAATCTTAAAGCCTTTAAAATTGTAAAAAGTAGAATGGCTTTCGCATGCTTTCTAATTATTTGAACCTTAATTACTGTTATCAATTACTGTTATATAGATTATGTGATAAAATTTTTTTACATCCATGAAAGACGTCTCTGCATTAATTTGCATTTGTTTTGTTATGTAAAATATTTCTAAATAAACATCACTCGAACGTATACGTAATATTTAATATAAAATTGCATGCACACAACACTCATACGTACTGTGGTATGGATATTCAAGAAATTGAAGTGCCTCTTAATAAAATTAATCACAACAAGTGGTCTCTGTCTACAGTTGCTATATAGCCAATGATGGTTAATTGATAATTGGTAACTGGTTGAGAGGGCATGTGATGATTTGGTTTTTTATTTTACAATTTTCTATTTCACTATCTTCACAAGGTAGGAAAATAAAAAGAAAAATAATCGTAAGCATTGCTTTGCTGGATATTGCCAATGTCAGCCATGGACAATGCGTGTAATCCCATGCACAAAGTGTCAACAACAGCTTTTTAATACAAAATCTGCTGAATCTGATTTTTTTCTATGTTCTATTATTGTTATTGTTGTAATTGTTGTTGTTGTTGTTATTGGAATTTTATAAACAATTGCGATAGAATAACTGTTTTCGTAATTCTAACGCAAGTGTTCTTATTTACGTTGTTAAAGCTTTTGTTGTGAATAGATATCGTCTTCCCGTCATTGCTAAACAGCGCAGAGGATAACAAAAACAAAAACAAAAACAAAAACAAAAACAAAAACTTTCTTTGGTTGTTTTTGTTTCTTTTTTAGCTGTCAACTGTCATTAGCAAATGTTACGTTATTAATTTAAATTGAACTTTTTCCCTCTTGTTCCAAACAACATACATACATACATACGTACATATTCATACAGTGACCAGCAAATAAATAGCAGCGCATTAAATAAGAAACTAATTTAAGCAAAAATTTTGTTCATTAGTAATCCATTAGCCACACATTCTCTTTTAATAAGATTAATTTTGATTTTTCGTAAAAGTAACCAAAGTATTTAAGCGAATACTTTGTCAATATGTACAGGAGAATTGATGCTATTCCACTACACTTAACTGCTATGCTATAGTTTTCAAGTTGCCCTAGATTTTATATTGCTTTTGCTTACATGATGTGATAATAACGAGTTCAATTAATTTCTACTTTAACCAGTCAACCGACCAACCAATCAACCAACCAACCAATCATTTACTGTATACAGTGTAAACAAACTTTCAAATTTCACCAATACATTCAACTTTTCTTTACATGGATGTATGAAAACAGCAACAAAAAAAAAAACAAAGCGAACAAAAAGAAAAATCAAAACAGAAACTTTTATTACGAGTTCAAGTAATAAATAAAATGTAACATAACGTAACGTAATATAACGTAATAAGTAACGTAATGGTAACACGATGCGAAGAGAGAAAGTTTATTAAAATTAAACACGTTTTATTACATTTCTCATGTCGAAAACACAATAATAATTGGCAATGCTTTTAATGAACTGTGAATTCTTCTGTCCAAAACTTTATAATTTATGATGGCAAATGGCAAATTGTGAAATGAAAACAAAAAAACATAAAACTTTTACAAATAAGCTGCTATTTATTATGATTTTAAACGATGAAACTGAAAGAAAGTTTTAAGGTGGTTGCTAATCACACAGAGCAAGTGGAGTCTTTCGCCATGATGGGTATGATTAAAAGTTATTGTGTTCTAAGCCCAAAGGGTGTTGCTTTTTTACTTATTTACTTACTTAATTAGTCATTACAACCCTTCAGTCAGGATTACGACCTTGTTTCTCAGAAACGAAAGCTAAGGACCTAAACGTACATTTTCTTCTAACACCCAGTAGTGCCACGCCCCATAAATAATGCTTAGATATATTAAATGTGCTAGCTTTGCACGAATTGAGGAAGAAGAAGAAAGCGTGGGACTTGAACAATGAATATAGGAGAATGAAAGTCTCACGCTCTTAGTCTTTAATTTGATACCAAAATTTTAAGAGAATCGGTGCTCTACTTACAAAGTTATAAGAAGTTAAAGAAAATACTTTACAAACATCACACACATCAACACAAAATTTTTGTGAAAATTTCTTCTTAAAAATTTGTTGTCTTCTACCAGGCGAACAGAATTGTGTAGCAAGGCTGTGTTTGGCAAAGTATTTTCTTTAACTTCTTATAACTTTATAACGGTGGCACCGATTTTTATAAACTTGGTATCAAATGAAAGCTACAATCATTTACTTTCATTCTGACAGCAAATATTAATATATCTGCCACGCCCACTTTAAGATATATAGGCAAATTGAATGTAAACTCTTATAACTTTACCTGTTTAGCATCAATTTCCATAAATTTGGTAGCAAACGAAAGCTAAGAACTTAAACGTAAGAACTTGTCACGAGCGGCAGGACCTACATTTCATTATCTATCAAACTATAACGGCCCATCCGAACTACGCCCTGAAAGGTACCGTGCAAATAGTCTCAACTTTGTTTGTAGTGTGTGGTAGAGTAGAACTAACCCTAAACAGCACACAGACAAATCTTATCATGTGTGATTTTCCTTTTGATTTTGACCTACTTCGTATTTTCTAAATCAAATGCAGGTCTTACGGATTACTTTTACAAGCAAACTTAAATGCAACAGTTTTCTGAAACTTTTGTTCTAGAACTCCTTTTGTCTAGAAATCTGGTTCGTGAACTGACTAAACAAGAACAACAAATAACATAATTTCAACGGTTTTCATTCAAAATAATCTTAAAGCCTTTAAAATTATAAAAAGTAGAATGGCTTTCGTATACTTTCTGGTTATTTGCACCTTAACTTCAACTATTTTCAAATCCAAAGCTAAGAAAAAAATTTCTTATACCTTCTGTTTACCTCAATAAATTCTTCTTAAATTTTGTACAAAAAAAACAAAAAAAATCTTTAATGTCCTATACAGATAAAAGAGAATCCATTATAATGAGAGGATAAGAGAGAGGGAGAGAGGAGGAAGAGGAAATGCGAATCGAAAATATATTAAACGAAGCTCACTTAAACTCTGTTTCCTTTAAAATTTTCTGCTTAAATTTAATTAATTTGTAACAAAAACTTTCGATTTTGTTTTTCTTGGTTTTTTTTTTTTATTTTTTTTGTGTTTTTCACTTTGTGGTTTAAGCCACCATATAACCGATGCACAAAGAAGGTCAAAAGTAAGTACTTGACCAATATTTTCTTACTTTTCCTAAACAGTCGTAAAACGACACACACACACACCAGCACAAATCTGCCAAAGACGAGAAAAGAAAAAGAAAAGAAAAAAATAAAGAAAGCTAAAGTAGACTTTTAGGCTGAAGTGGTATGTTTCTTGGTTGAGTATTTTATAATTTCATTTCAGGTTTTGCATGCTACTTTCTTCTCTCCTTTGATACCAAAAAAGGAGAGAAAATAAAGAAAAAAATACTTTGAAATGTTTCAGCAGCAGTAAGTTCTTTAGGAAAAGAAAAAAAAAAGGAAAAACTTCAAGTGACATTGTGGTATTAAAACACTTGCTTACTTTCTATTTTTAAATTAGTTGCGACATTCTTATTCTACAAGAAAAAAATTGTTTCAACAACAAGAACTTTAGACGAGTCCTTTATTAAGCAAAAAAAAACCGATACCTGAAGTATCACTGTGTAGATACGTTTTTCTTCTTCTTAGATTAGTTGAACTCTTTAAGATCTTTAAGCAACTATGGAGGCATAAATAAATGCTTTTGAATAGAAACCTTTAGAAGCATAGAGAAATATTATATCGAGACCCTACAAAATATTAGGAATGCAGATACTTTCATTAGGTTCTTTAGTGTAAGGTGGCGGACCTCCCTAAAAGAAAGGGAAACCAAGGAATCTTAAGGAAATAATTCCGAAACCAAAATTAATCTAGCTATTGCAGCAATATTCATATAAGAGAGCTCCATCAAAGATATCCGAAATGAGAAATCAGAAATCATCGTCTCTTTATGACAAGAGTAGGGCACTGACGCTTGAGGTGAAAGGCAGTCAAATCTGCTATAAAAGGCTAGTCTTTTGGTATGCTTACTAATAGCACAGTGGCACGTAAAAATCGCCATTATGCAACTTAAAGATAGTGTTGAGTCGATCCTCTACTTATCCATACATGTACAGCAGGGTCTAGCAATATTGTACGTACCCTCCAGCTGCCAATAAGATTAAAGTTCCTTGTAAAACGAGTGGATAATATCAAAATTACCAGAGACAAATGGAATACCTATGCCCTAACACATGTCATAGATTGGCCAGCTCATTAGCAATGCAATTTTCAGTCATATGCCTATGTCCCGTAACCCATATAAGAGTTACCATTGACTGATCAGAAATCCTCGGCATTCTTGGGCAAGGACGGTTGTCGAAATTATGTTCATTAGGAACTTAATCGCATCCTGGCTGTCCGATAGGTTCTCAGGTAAAATCACGCCTCTCAACAGACATTCTAAATGGCCTATGACCTCTTTTGAAAAACACTATTGTGATCAGGCAGCCTAAAAAGAAAGTTCAATATTAGAACCCTTAATAAATATGCGACACTACATTCTGCCGCTAATCTTTGAGCCATTAGTATAGACTTAAAAGGTTCCAGCGGGAAGCTTTAGATCTTCTGTCCAAAGCTTCCTAGTAGGAATTCTAAAATCGAACGTACTATCCGGAAAGTTACAAGGAATCATAAAGAATCAACCCTAATGTGTTTATGTCTTCTTCCATAGTCAATATTGGGCCAGAATTCAACTGCATTGAGTCTTAATACCACATGCACTCATATTTAAAGTTCAAGTTAAAAATACAAAGCAATAGAAATCGTTTACAGAGTCATCAATTCAAATCAATATGAAATATTTATACCAGCTAACCTCGCAACTAATCACTTTATTTTGTTTTGTTGTCGTCAATTCTCATGGCTACTAAATTCCGTTCGATGTTAAAAAAAAAGTCTAGAAGCTCGTAAAAAACTTCCAGATTTTTAAAAATTCTGTTGCAAAAAAAAAAAATTTTTCTTTTTTTTTGAGAAATCTTGTCCAAGCCAATAACTGACTGTTACACTGCAATAAAAATAGATTTTAAAAGTAACAAAATATACAAAATTTAATACATTTTAAGCAAATAATTTCCATTTTTTTTTTTACAATGAACATCTGTAAACAAAAAAGCGAAAAAAAACATTTCCGCCCACAAAATTTAAAAGAAAAAATTGTGAATCGAAAAAAAAATGAAAAAAAAATTACTAAAACTTTTACGCTTGAATATTTTCAAAAACCAGGCACGGTTTGCTAAACAGAAAACATTAAGAAAAGAAACGAAAATAAAATGAGAAAAAAAAACCAACAACAACTAACCCACGTTATTTATTTTGGTCTTTAAATTTTGTTTCTTCTTTTTTTTTTTTTTTTCCCACTTCCATCTCAACACAGCAGTTTTGTTTAGATTGTAAATTTGTTATTTTTTTTTTCCTACCTGGTTTTTCTTTTCATTTTTTTTTCTTTTCTTTCATTTGATTGAAAATTTTACCTCGCCTGTTGGTTTATGTATGTATGTATGTATGTATGTATGTATACTGTGTATAAATGAAATTTTCCCTCTGGCTACTACACTTAATCAGTATTTCCAAGAGAATAGCGGGCAGACCGGGTAGTCTCTCATTCATCTCAGCTAGCGAACCAGCATGTGAATGTTTAGATTTGCTCAAATGGAAAATTGGACCATTTTGTATTCATTTCAAGAGTTAAAACGAAAGCCAGCAGCCAGCAGCCAGCACATGATAAACTAAACAGTCAAATAAAAGAAGAGAAGTAATGTTGTGTCTACACGGAAGACAGTAATGAAAAACTATGTTACAAAAACTGGAACATAATTATGAAAAAAAAAATTAAAAAATAGAAGCCTATTAAACTCTCAAAAGCATTAAACTGTCAAAGCAAAAGCCAATTTCCATTGTTTATAAGTATTCACAGCGTTTATTGCAAGTCCTTGTCACTTCAAGCTTTTAATTTTTAATCATTCTTCAAAACGTTGGTATCAGCAAGAGAATTCTTAAAAGCATTTGTTAAGAAACGCCGAAAAGGTTTTCAGAATAAATGAGAACTTAATAAAGCTGCTGGTGTATTGCCATTTCAATTTAAAAAATTTCTTGCATTGGTTTCTGGTTGGATAAGCCATGTGTAATGTTACTGCGTGTGATTCAAGACAATTCGTTTTCTTTCTTATAAGAGATGAAAAGATTCCACAAATGCAGCGTTTTATTGACAAAAGTTGCATGTATCATGCGGCAACGTTTAGCGGCGTGATTAGCTTCTATGCCGCTCTACATTCAATATATGTTTACTGCTGAAACTAAATGTTTGTGAAACAATTTTGATACACAAAGCAAAAACCTAAGAAGGAAACGGAGGCTAAACCTTGGTATTCAATCAATCATATCGCTTTGTGCTCTTCCATTGTTTCATAAAGACATCTTGACAATAATTCGATCACTATTTATAACATTTTGGAATCGTTTCTGAGCAAAAATCGTACTTTGGACACTTTTTCGAAAAACTAATTCGAATATTCCCCATCTCTCTACGTTTAAAAATGATGGAAGCGTTAAATGTTGATATTTCTTCCCGTTATTGCCTCTTAAAAAAGCTTATACCACAAACAATACACACATACACACAATTTACCAATCTATCAGCTTGCCTTAGTAGAACTATATACGCTGCTTTCAACTGTTATAACTGGAAGGTGCTTTACAACTGTCAATATCTCCGCCTGGAGTTTATATAGCGATTTGCTTAATCTAAGTAAAGACCTTTCGAAGACGCCCTTTCCAGCTGACAATATGCTTTGTTCATCTCTTTGAACTCAAAGACGCTTGACGTCTGTCAACATCTGCACCCAGTGTTTCTTGTGGCGATTTGTAAATCTAAGTAAAGACCTTTTCGACAGACGAGCTTCCACCTAGCTGACAATATGCTTTCGTTCACACTCCTATGAACTCAAAGCGCTTGACGCCTGTCAACATCTCCGCCTGCAGTTTATATAGCGATTTGCTTAATCGAAGTAAAGACCTTTCGAAGACGAGCTTCCTAGCTGACAATATCCTTTTTCGTCTCCTACAACTCAAAGAGCTTGACAACTGTCAACATCTCCCTTGCAGTTTATACTGCGATTTGCTTAATCTGAATACAAACTGTTCTAAGACGCTCTTACTAGGCGACAATACGCTTCGTTCGCCTCCTATAACAGGCAGACGCTTGAAAGGTACTAAAAATTTTGTTCAGAGGCCATTGTGAAGATTGGCGAGTTAACTTAAAGTTTAATAGGTTATGATTGCTTTATATTTACGACCATATTGAATCAATCAAAACCTGCACGTCATCCTTACAATTCCCGACACAACCGAAAATAGTGATGACATGGTCGAATTCTTATCATTTGTAAACGAAGAGAATTCGAATGCTTACTTTAATAGACCATTTGTTAACAAATTTAAGTATGGCATGGTTCTAAGCAAACCTGACTGTAAACAACAGATACCGTCTGTGTACAGATACAGGCAATACGTTTAAATGCCAAAGATTCTTGTGTGTTTTATTTTTATTTTAATACTCTCCCTTAAAAAATGGAAAAAGGATATTTTTTCTTTATTAATTACAATTATCTTCATAAGGTTTTTTTTTCAAACCATTATTGCTTAATTTATCAAAAAGGAAAGAGAATTCTTTGGAATTTTTCATTTTGAAATTGAAATTCTCTGGAAAAATATTGAAAAATGCTTTAATTTATGACCATAATTTCAGTTCTAAAAAGGAACACTGCTACGCTATGTGGTCGTTGTCAAACAAAAACCAAAATAAAAATAAAACTCAACAACACAGCAACAACAACAACAACAATGAAAACATTACATAAGAGAATTAAGAGTGAAGGAGAGCAAGAATACGGAGAAATTCCAAAAAATTATAATTTTTGATATTTCACGCTCCAGTCAGTTGTTAATGAATTTCCGGAAATGCTTAACAACAACAGTTTTTATGCCTGAAAAACAACTAAACGCACACACTCGCCTATACTTATAAGCATACTTTATTAAGGCATACAACACATACAAACGAAGTATTGTACTTTGTTGTGCCTGTTGTTCCTGTGAAACAGGAAGTTAAAATAAAAATAACAAATTATTACTCGGGTAGAGCGGGGGGGGGACTGTATTGAATATCATTTGCGTATGTGTTGGTGTTGTCATAGTAGATAAATGAAAACTTGAAATCTTTTTTCTTCTCTTTCCTTCTAACATTTTATTTTTTCCTCTTTTAATTTATTTTTTTCTTTGTTTACCTACCTACCTACCTCACTCCCTCTCTTTCCATCTCTTTTGCGACTTTTAATTAATTCTTAACATTTTCGTTATAGTGTTGTAGTTAGTTTTGTTGATAAACAATAGAATCAGTGTTAATGAAGAACAATACTTGAAACTTAACTCAAATCTATAGAATCAAATGAAAAATAGTGAAGAGTGAAAGACAGAAAGAGAGAGAGAGAGAGATAAGCTAAAGTGACTATATATGAATGAGTACCTAATAAAACAATGGAAGAGTCAGAAATTGACTTAATGAAAATGCTTTCAGGGAAAGTAAAGACGAAACAAGAAAAAAACATTATTTTGTGATTAACAATTAAACACAGGGCCAATAGCAAGCAATGCTATTGGAAAAGTAGCCAAAAAAAAAAAACAAAAAACCAAATAAAAAGAAATCCTTTGAAGTTATTTCATCAAAAAAGGCATGATGCATGGTGACTGGTAACTGACAAGTCTTGATTCTTAACAACAATTCCATATTCAAAGATCGTTCAGTAATCGTTTCGATAACCAGTAACGATAACTTCATTAGACTATCGAGAAAGGTTGAGACAAATGAATCTACAACAAGCAAGAGACGGACAACGAAGCGATGGAAGTCTATCCTCTAGCCTGCCTATTATATAGTGACAGTGACAGTGATGTCCCTACATTCGAATTTAAGTAGTCAAGTTCATCAGCTAAGACAAACAAATACCCAGAATATCACTTTATGTGGCATATGCCAACTAGTTACCCAAAATCGAATTAGTTTCGCTCTCTTTGGAAATATATTTTCAACAGTCAGGGCAAACGAAGAGATTCCGTGAGATTAAATCCTACAAAGCCATATTTCTACTTGCCATCCTTATAGACACCACGTCGATACAGTTTAATATGCCAGAATGACAAGCCCACGATATTATTAGTATCCTCCAGTCTCTATAAGGAGCGCTGGACTTTCCCAAATCATCTTCAACTCAATGAGTTCGTGTTTGTTCTCAGTCTTGTTTAAAAAAAACAAAAAAATTCACTTGAATTTTTAGGGCTTAAAATTGTTGTCTGAAATCTTCTAGCCAGTCCCTTAAATAAAAGAAATTCAGCGATATTTTATTTTCTTAAACGCCCTTTTTTGTTGTTGTTATTACTACAAACAAAAGTCTAAGAGTTTAGTGAAAACTAAAAGAGAATAAAGGATTGAAAAAGTTAAACAAACAAATGTACTCTCTCTCTCTCTCTCTTTGGCAAAAAAAAAACTACAAAGAATTCCAAAAATAAATGCCAACACATTAGTTGCAACACCCCAAGGCAAAATTAAAGATTTTGTGAAGAAACCCAAAAAAGGAAACAGAAATGGTTTTAAAAGTTTTCTAAAAGCCACACACTTTCAAACTGAATGAACAATAAATGAAATTTATAATTATGTTAAGCAAAACTAAAGATAACTCTGGCAACCATACGCATAGCAAGGCAGGGAATTTTCTTAGAAACAGTCTGCGATAGAATACACGTATGTATGTTTGTGGGCTTGTGAAATATTTTATCATATGCTTGCAGTGCTTGTCAGCCTGCAGTTGCCATTGTTTCACGGTCTTTGCATAAATAATCATCGTCACACGCTATTTTCTTTAGATGTCTATCCGCTTTTATCTGCCACCTTACATGCGTCAGTATTGTATGCTGGTGATGGCCTTTGTTAACGCCTGTGTCGGAACATTTCTGGTTAAAGCTTTTGTTCTATGTGTTCGGTTTCCTTTCGGTTCGGTTTCGGGAAATAACATGTTGATTGTGTGTACGTGTGTGTGTATATGGAGTTTTTTTTAATTTCACATTTAATATGTTGAAATATTTATTTAAACATATAATTTGTTTTCATACTCACTTCCCTTTCTCTCTCTATCTCTCTCTCTCTCTCTTTCTGGCTTTGTTTGGTTTTCATAAGCATTGAAGCGAGAACTTTTTGTAGCTGCCTTTGTCTGCAATCTGTTTCCGTTACACATACAAGCACAACATCTACAACAGAGTATAAAATTAATAGAGGGTTTAGAAGAAGGTGTATGTGTGTGTATGCATTATACAAATTTGTATGTATGCGTGTGTATGTGTGAAAGTAACGCTAATATAACCATTGTTGATGTTACTGCCACTTTTCATTTCCCCCTTTACTTTGTTTTTCTTTTATCTCTTTTTCTCTCTCTCTATCTCTCTCTTTCTCTCCTTTCTCTTATTTTTTGCGTTATTCACATGCACAATATCCTTTTACAGCACAATACAACAGAAAATTAACAAAAGAAAAAGGAAATGATTTTACATACGAACACAATGTGTTTGTATTAAAGGTTTCTCAATACAAGTCCGGGTGTGTGAATGTATTGGTGTGTGTTTATTGTTAATAGACGAGCAAAAGAAAGAAGAAAAAAAATTTTACAAAAAATAGAATAACAAGAGGGAACAAAAATAAGGCATGTTATGTTAAAGCGTATGAGGTGATGCCTTTTAAGGCCATGATTTCACATATTTTAACAGCTGACGCTTCCACAAAAGAGTCACTTAACAGACATTAACTAAACTATACAATACAATACATAACAACAACAACAACAACAACAACAACAATTGCAAAAGCATACACATACATTCATACATAAGCACACATGCATATAAATTTTATGTGATGACACCATAAACAATATTCATTAGTGATAAACCGTACATCCTATATCACGACGATCACACATTTCTCTGCATGTACTGTGTTAATTTTATCGTAAAAAGCAGCGAAATTGAATTTAAAAAAATATATATTCTCTCTTCGTGGCGGGCTGTAATGAATGCATGCGCGCGCGTGTGTGTGGTGTGTATCGTTGTTAGGAATAATTTATTATAACATATTAATAATTTCAATTAAAATAAACAAATAAACTACAAGAATAAACAGGATGTGTTGAAATACCACCCATCATTCCTCTTCTATTACAAAAAAAATAATTCTAAAGCAGGCATTTAGTATTTTGCAACACCCGTTATTTGAATGAAATTAATGGAAGGAGTACAGTACTCACTTACTTTTTTGGTTATTACAACCCTTCAGCCTGGATTACAACCTAACTTCACATACCACACTTTGTGTGTGTGTGTGTGTTAATTTTATGCTACAGTAAGAGAATACATTTTTCCATTATTACCTTCTATATAATGCTGTGCAACATATCTCATTAGTATTATTGTAAATGTTTGGAAATTTTCTTTAGTTACCCTCTTGATAAATGCGATCTCATCAAACACGGAGACAAATTCTAATTCGATTTTCTAAATATCAAGCATTTGAACACAACTCAACTCAATCTCATCTTTCCTAGGTGGCCGAGCACAAATCTATGTTGACAATTCATTGAACATATCCTGCATATACTGATTAAGGATGTAACAAGTCTGTCTCTTTCGCTGCAAATACTGAGTAAGGATGTAACAAGTCTCTCTCTTTCGCTTCCATTTGAATGTAGATCATCAAGATTGGCCATGTTTTCCTTTTACCACAAAATAAAGCTCGAATAATTCTTTTTTTGTTGCAATATCTGTACGATAATATTACAATTACGACACTTGTTGCTTGCTAAGTTATTATGCGATATTTCCTGCATGTTGTCACTGCTCTTAAGAACTAAGAGCTTGCTGAAGCTTCTGAAACATAACAATACTCTAGGTTTGACTTCAATAAACTCAATCGTGATGATTGCTAACTCCATAAAGAGAATATTGCTATTAAGACTTAAGAAAAAAGCTAAGTCATCAAACAAATGCAAGTTATCGATAAAATCTAGTCAACGACCAATGCAAGTCATCGATAAAAGCAAGTTATCGACAAATGCAAGTTATCGACAAATGCAAATTATCGATAAATGCAAG
>QOCX01002233.1:0-10596 GCA_005959815.1 Sarcophaga bullata | reverse complement strand
CTTAGAATAAGGCAATCAAACACGGAATATTATTGTGATAGTAAGCAGGCATTTACTTTAAACTTGACACAAATTGATTGTGAATGCGATAAAGTTACTAAGAATAGATTTCGTGTATGAAATTATAATCAATTCCTTTCATTCTTGTTGTATTTGTTCTTGTAAAGGTTTATAAAACATATTTTGGGAATTTATGCTTTTGAAATATTTTATACAACAAAGCAAAACAAAAACAAAAAAATAGAAAGAAGAAAGAGAACTGAAAATAAAACAAAATTTCTGGGAAAACACTTGCCTACACTGTTTTTCAATGGAATTCAGTTTTTTTCCCCCTCCCCCCGTTTCGCCATTCTGTTTGTGTAAAATAAACATCCTTTTTAATTCGTTATTTACTCTTCTCTTATGTTCCTTTTTAAAAGGTGCTTTGGTTGTAAATCTCACTTTATTTATGGGATTGGTTTTTTTTTTAATTTTTTTTTCTTGTTTTGTTGTACATCTTCTGTTGTTGTATGATTTTTGTTATTGTTTTTTAGGACTAAATTATGGTGTATTTCGGATGACTTGTGCTGTTTTTTCTTTTTCTTCCTTTCTCTTTTGCTTTGTTTTGTTAGGAGGCTTTGGTAGGTTACACTTTTAGAAAGAATCAAAATTGGCAAAAAAGAAAACAACCAAATAGGAAGAAGACATCAAAAAGGGATGATAATGTTGATTTTTGTGTTTTTTTTTCACTTTTTTATTGTTTATTAAAAAAGCAACAAAAATAAAAGAATTATTATTTTACCTAAACAACAATGACTTCTTTTTATCAAGGTTTCTGGGTTACAAGAATCAATGCAAACAAACACTAATTTATTTCGTTGAGTGTATTAAACATTACCTGTATGTGTCTCACTCCGAGATCTCGATGGGCCATACTTGTTTGTAAACTTTCCAATTAAAATTTCATGTCATGCCAAATAAAAGCCTAATGAAAATGAATTAAAAAGGACTAAGAAAACAAGTGTGGGAGAAAGGCCAACAGGCAGACAGAGAGTGAAAGAGAGAGAGAGAGACAAATAAGAGAGTTCATTTACAACAAACAACTTGCCACTTAAGGTGGCATAAAGGTGTTACCAAACTGGTATTTTTTGTCTACTCTTTCTTGCCTGTTATTTATTGTTTATTGTTTATTTCTTCCTTTGTTTTGTGTGTGTGTGTGTGTGTGTATGTGTGTGTTTTTAATTGTTTAAATAATAACTGACTTTAATTTATTTTTCTTGTCGTTTTCCTTTTAATTCTTGCTATGTTTCCTTCTACGAAGGGGGAAAAAAGCATAAAGAATTCTTCTTCTTTGTTTCAAAAAATAACACAAACAACAATTAAAGCTTTAGCAATACGCCTGGCACAGCAACAACTACAGCATTTAACAAGAAGAAAAAAAATGGAAAAAACTTTCCTAGAATAACTGTGTGGCATAAGCAATGAGAATCTAAGAAATATTTTTGCCGAAAGAAAAACATGTGCATGCGTCTATTAAATATTCAAACACACACATATACACATACACACGCATACAATTGTATTCATTCTCATTTTATTTCTTAATCCACAAACACTATTATAAGCCATGCCAAGCAGTAGCAAGTAGCAGTAGCAAGCACTCAACTGTGAACTTTAGTGTTTAGAAATGATAAAAGAGCACACAACAATGGCCTGTGAGAGTGCAATGTTAGTGTTAGTATTAGTGTTAGTGTTAGCGTTAGTTAGTGACTGAATTACGAACATGTAAAGTTGCATTAGTCACGTGATACATTTGTCACGCACACATGAGCACATGAGCGTGTAACTAACCAAAGGAATTTTCTTTAAAAAAAAAAAAAACAAAAAAAATTCCAAGTGTGTAGTAGTAAATATCCTAAGCATATGAAATAGAAAAGTGAACTGCACACACACATACAATAACCATAATTTGTTTATTTGCATGACTTTAATACAATGACATACGACATGGCAACCACTCTCAAATACATATGAATTTATTTCTCTGTATGCATGTGTGTACGTGAATGCTTGCTCTCACATATGCAAGGATGTACACGAGCACATGATTACAAAGTATATGTGCGACATGGGCACTTTTATGAACTTTTAAACTTGCAAAAGGGGAATTTCATACGATGAACAAGTTTTCTTTCCACTTTTCTTTTCTTTTTCTTTTTTCTTTCTTTGGAAATAATTTATGATAACGATTATCCCTAGAATAGAAGGAGTTTGATGCAAGTTTGGAAAACAGAAGAAAAATATAAGGATAGTGGGATAAGGAATAAACTGCTTGACTAGTACTTTGAAGAAGTTTGTTTGTTTGTTTGTCCTGAGGTCCTCTAAATATGATAGGACATGAAATGTGTCAGCGCTGATAATATGGTAGTCAGGTGAACTGAAGTGCTTTCGCACCAATGATAACCTTCGAGAAGTGGCCAATCTGACCTCGCCAGTCAGGCCTACGGAACGGAAGATTTTTTATGGCTATTCAACTTTTTCAGATGGAAGTTTACGCCATTTAATGGGGCCCTGAGATATATTCGAGAATTAAATCTAGAAAGTTTGGTTATTCGTAGCTATGTGGACAATATTACATCCATTAATGCTCTCAAGTTCATCGTACCAAAATCGAAATTTCTTTATTGTTGCATAAGCTCTCTAGCTCTCTAGTTTAAGGGACACTTCATGTCGAAGTAATATAGGTCTCAAGTCAATCTGAAACTTATGGCAATAATATTGACAACGGAGACCACCCCACTAATTAGTCTTTCCCCGATGTAGGATATACATCCTTTAGTAACGCATCCCAACTTGATATGTGAATAGGGATTCAGGAAAATGAACTTGAGTAAACTAGTATTATCTCCAGAGTCCCCGAGGCTGCCAATGGGGCTCTAAATGAGTTATGAATACAGCAGTTGTAAAGCAGCGTCATTACATGTTTTAATATCTTCATTGATTACAAACTTAACATGTGAATGCACACAACTTATTAAGTGCCTTCAAATAACATAGAAAACATCACGCAAATGCCTCATGTTGCATGCTTTACGTGTAAACGAGTATATTCCATCAGGATTTATTTTCTTTTGAAGCAATTTTTTAAGATTTTTACCAAATTTATTACTTTTCATTTAAAAATTTTCCACATTTACCCATCAAAGGTTAGTCGAGATTTGCCTGGCTCAAGATGGATGGATGTGTGTGTGTGTGTGTGTATGTGTGCATTCTTTACTGGTCGCCATTGTGTGCACAGACCGCACTAGAGCACAGTTCAGTTCAGTGCACTAGTGCACTGGTTCACTGGTGTTAATTCTCAACGAATATTATTTGTGTTTTGAGAACATTTTCCTTCTCCACATGGCTTACATGAGCTGCTATTTTAGGGGAAGGGCCAAGCGTTTAACAAAGCCCAAGGAGAGAGAGAGAGAGAGAGAGGGAGAGAGAGAAGAGTAGAAAGGAAATGCTTATGGTATATTTCTTTAGTTAGTTTTAGTTTTTCTTTCCCCCTTCATATGAACTGCACCGCTTTTACGTACGTGATGTATTTACTATGAAAATATATGAAGGAAAAGAACGAAAGGCATGATGCTCGCAATAAGCCAAAAACTGAAAAATAAATCTGTAATCCACGCTTTTCTACTTCTTTCGCTTCGCTTTGAGAAGTGCGCTACAATTTGAAAAGAAAAAAAGAAAACAAAATTTGATTTCTAATACCAATGGAAAGAAATGCACAAGAAATTGAAGCAACGAAAATACAGTAACACAGTAATCCGTTGCTCTTTTATAAACTGTTTGTTCATGTTGCTTTAACCAGCAATTGTAGGCGAAAGCATAGTACAACTCCCTAACCATTTCCTTTCGGTAATGAAATGCAAATTACGAAAAGAGTTGAACAGTTTTAAAAGGAAAACTTTCCAATTCGTTTGTCTTTAATGGTGTGGAGGGGGAGGGGAAATCGTTGTGCATGTTATGAATCATAATTTGGTTTGGTTTTTTAGTTTCGCTGCTTGCGAGCATTGTACACATTTTGTATTTCTCTCTCTCCATTCATCCCTCGAAATATTCTTCAGATAGTGGTTGTAAGACATTTATTGGATATTTTCAAAAGTATTTATGAAATTCGATTATTAGCGGATTAAGATCGTTCGTAACATTTTTAAGGGAAATTTATTCAAAATGAAATAATTTTTACAATTCAAAGGGACGGGTAAAGTTGTAAAGTTTTACTTTTAAAGTGGATTATCGTTTGAGGCTCAAGCAAGAAAAACGAATATTTGTTGTAAACTTAGCATACGATATTAACTTTCTGAAGAGATTTTTTGTTTTTTTTTTTAATGTCAAACTGAGATTATCGAAAAGTTTTAAGAGATGACAAGAGCATATTCTTTATGATTAAATTGTTTTTTTTTTTTTTTTTTTTTTTTTTTTTTTTTTTTTTTTTTTTGATTGATGAAGAATATTTATCCAAAATGTTTGACATATTTTTCGAAGAAATAATAAAAATTTCTGTATAAAAGAAAATAGAAAAGTCTCTGGAAAATTATACCCACAACGGCAAGAATGCAATGTAATCTGCTTCACTCTTAATTGCTATACCCAACTGGCTTCCCTAGTGACCTTTTATTAAAGAACAGGGTTAAGATAGCGTCAGTAAGTTCAAATATAATTGATATCTGATAGAACGTCTACTATGGACTCATAAGCCATTCAGAAGACTTCCGACAAAGCTTAAGATTACACCAACGCCTCTATAATCTTAAAACGAGTAGACTGTGTATACTTCGACTTTCGCATTAACAATCTAACCAATGCAGTGTCTATTAGGCGAAGTAAATATCCTACTGACAGCAGTGCAGTTCTTATTGAATTTTCTGATTCGCCCTAAATGCCAGAACGGACAATCAAGTCTCACCATAGGTTTCCTACATAAGTGCTGGGGGTTTCAAAGGAATGTTTTACACCATAGCATGTAGGTAACACTATAGATTCGAAAACATATAAAAGTCGTCCTATTACACCGTAACATGTACAACGCTCGCATTCAAGTGTTCCAATCTACCTTCAGAATGCCTAACCATGCAGTTCTGTGATACTATTACAAAAATTAATTGCCCTTGACCGTATATTGTACAGTATCTTTGGTGCTACACAGTTTTTCCAACCAAATAGCTGAAGCTAGAGCATCATAAACAATCTGTTTGAAAAGATTCTTCTCAAAATCTGGCAACCTTAATTCAAGCAGTTAGAAGATTCTGAAAAGCAAAAGAATGAAATCGAGATGCAATTTTAATAAAATATGTTACTGGCTATTAGCCTAATCCAAGATATTTTGAAAAAGTTAAAAAAACAACAAAATGGGGCCTTAATTTATTTATTAATTTAATAAAATTATTAACTTTTGACAGATCAAAAATATCCTGGTTCAGACTAGTTTTAGCAAAACTTTAGCGAAATCAAGCAGAATTTCAACGGTTAAAGTAATTTCGATAAAAACGCGTTTAAGTTTCTCCTTTTTTAAGTATTGTTTTGAAGGAAAAGCCAATTTCTATCCTAATTCTATGACCATAAAGTAAATAAAATCGTGTAAAAAGAATCGAGTTTTTGAAAAGTGAAACTCGTGGTCTAGTATGTAGTGTGTTAGCTTATTAGACGAAAGACCTTGGTTCAAATCCCAGGTCAGACATCAAAAACGAAATATGAAAAAATATTTCTTCGGCGATTTCCTCTCAGCAGTTTTCTGGCA
The DNA here is from genome assembly GCA_005959815.1 of Sarcophaga bullata. Classification (NCBI taxonomy): domain Eukaryota; kingdom Metazoa; phylum Arthropoda; class Insecta; order Diptera; family Sarcophagidae; genus Sarcophaga; species Sarcophaga bullata. The sequence goes on along the minus strand of QOCX01002233.1, from coordinate 4,829 downwards.
AGAACTCTAAGAGAAAATAAAATTTCCATGAAAAGTTTCTCAAAAATCTGTCGTTCGGAGTCGACTTTAAACTGTAGGTCCCGTCACTTATGTATAAAATTAACACACACAATATAAGTGGTGTGAGAAAGCTAGGCCGTAATCCTGACGTCAGGGTTGTAATGGCAAATTATGTATGTATGTATGTTTCTGAAAAGTATGGCAATTATACTAACAACCCCTTAAGCTTGGCCTTTTATATTGAAGAAAATATTGTCTCTGTCACACATTCTGTATAAAATGTATGCTGATGTCTTTCTTATTTGTTTAAGTGATAATGGACCTGCTTAATGTAAAGAAAATTTATCATTTTTCTACATGATGTAATGGCTTAAACATGTGAAAACAACGTTACTTTTTGTTTTTGCATTAATTTCATTCCGACAAAAACAAAACAGACAAACTAAACAAACTTTTTTACAATCATTTAATTATTTTTTCATGTTTCTTTTCGTATTTTGTTTTGTTGTTTTTTTTTTTTTTTTGATAAAAACTTTAAATGCATTTGAAAAAAGTATAAATTTTCACGTTGGGGTGTTTTTATGTTTCCAAATACAAAAATTTCTGTGAGCTTAAATTTGCATTACAATTTGTTTGACAGTTTGCCTTTGTTGGTGGTTGTACTGTATTGGTTTTGTTGTTTTATCCTAACATGTTCTTTTTTTTTTTTTTGTGCCATAATTTGTTCTATTTAGACACTGGGCTTCCTTTCAAGCCGTTTTATATCTTCTCTTTGTGCACCTCTAACCCACAGTTGTAGTTAAGGATTTTGGCCTTCAACCTTGTGCATGGTGGCCATATATGCACCAGCCAGCTGCCATTTATAATGACGGTTCGATAATGATGGCTATGCAAAATGAAGGATTAAAATGTAACTTATGGTGTGCAGTGGTGCTGGTGGGTGGTGGTGGTGTCGGTTGGGGACGTAGTGATGGTAGTAGTGGTTGTATTGGGCGTTACGATATCGTAGCCGTTTCTAAGGCTATTATCAAGCCAAGATATGATATTTATATGTTTAAATATAATCGTCATAATTCATAATGTTTCTTATTTTTTCTATACCTCTACTCTCTCTTCTCCATCTCTCTCTCGTCCTCTCTCTCTCTTACATTTTTTTTGGTGTTTTTTTTTTCTAAATTTTCATTTAAAAATTCTCTAAACGTTACCGCTAGTAGTTGGTAATAACTTCTCAGATTTCATTCCTCTCTTCCTAACTTTCTCGTTCCTTATTTAAATTTTTTGTGTATGTATTTCCCTAAATGTGATGCTGCAATGTTTCGTTTATTTTATTTGAATATGCATTCAACATTTGTGTTTCGTTTTAGATTTAAAGAGGTTGCGGGCATTTTCGTTCTTTCTTGTTTTTAGGGCAACAGAAGCTTGAAATTTCCTAAATAATTGGCTTGAAATTGGGTGTCTAAACAAAAAACAAAAACTCTAAATAGAATCCATTTTAATTATATGAAATAAAATGAATAAAATGAAATAAAATTATTTTTAATTATTTTGTTGTGAAATCCCAAAAGGCTGAAACCACTATATCTGTGTGAATGAAAGATTCCATTTTGTTTTCAAATTCAAAAGTTAATTTCTTGTTCGTTGTAATAGAATGACAATTTTTGTCGGCAACTCTGTTTTGATTATGAATTCTTTTTTTTTTTTATCTCATGATGACGGATTCAATAGACTATTGTTTATTGGTTTAAGTTATCTAATTAAATAATTTTATGAATCTGCAAATGTTATTGCAATTACAGAAGAGATTCGTATAAAGACTCAAAAAAAAAAGCTATTCTTTTCAATTAATTTTTATTCACGAATTTAACATTTTGTAAATGGTCATACGCCTACTGAATTTTGTATGGCACTGCAAATGGAAAAAAAAAACCCGCCACCCTTGTATTATCAATTTAAATGAAAATTAATTTTGAGCTTTTCGTTGCGCCAATTTTTTTAAAGAAACGAAGACGATTCTCTATTTTTATTGTTTTTTTTTTTTCTTTTAAAATTTTTATTGGAAAATACGCAGGGAATATAAAAACTTTTTTAAAGTTGTTTGAGTTTTCAATATTTCGTTTTTGTTCAAGAATGTCATGGGCTAGAGTTTGATGCAGCTAATAGACTACTTAGCTATTGCACGCTTAACTTCTAAGAACATAATGAAACAGTGTACTCAAGTACTAATACCATACTATTTACTTGGATATTCATTTCGTTATACATTTCTGATCCAGAGCTTAGAGCTTTGCTTTAACAGATACTTCACAGTGAATTCTTACAATATTTGAATACTGCAGAGCACAGAACAAACTGTAGATAAACCTTTCAAACAATTTCACTGTCTGTGCACCATTTCCTAATTCTAAAGGAATCATATGAACAAGGACCATGCTAACAGAGATCATGCTACCAGATTTCATGCGCCTAATACTCGCATGGTGTTCATTAAATTGATAAATCGTGAAATGTATACCTTGGAGGCACAAGAAGCTTTTGTGAACGAAAATATCATTGCGATATTTCGGGCCTGAAACCAGCACATCTTTCAAGTGAATAAGCAGCATTACGATCTTCTATTGCAGAATGTTGTTCAATAAAACAGCACAATATGCATGACAGATTGATTTGGTCTCTACTTCGTACTAACTGAGATGTGTCACCGGTCTTCTGAGCATACACTCTAAATCTCCACAAATATTCACTTCCTCTTTTTACCTCCCAAAAACTTAATTTTCCTTGATCACACAATGTACCGGCTGAGGTTATTGGCTGGTCCCCGAATGTTAAATACAAAACATTGGCATTTTACCTCCAGCATTAAATAAAATGCCTTTGGCCATGTTCGCTATTTAGATACCAGGACGAACTTAAGCGCAAAAGCTGCACAACTTAATTTGAGTAGGCAATAAAATTGCCTTAAAAGTTTTCCTCAAATATCTGTCGTTTGGAAACGACTGTTAAACTGTGGGTGCATAGCTATGCATTAATTAACACACACAACAGCTGGTGGTGAGAAGCTATTATCGTAATCTATCTAAAGGCGATGTAATGGACCAGCAAATATGAAAGTAAGGCTTGGACTATTTAAAACAGAACTTTTTTATTGTGGAAGGTTAGTAACATCCTTGATAAAACAGACCAGCAGATGCAGTTATGTGTTCTCCCAATCGATTCATTGACTTTTTTTTTTTTCTTGGTAATTTCATTTTTTTTTGTTTTGACTTTTATTAAACATAAATCTGCTTATTAATGCAATTCCATTAAGTCTTTATAGCAACAAAAAATTTTTTGTTAAAAATTTCTTTTTTCATTTTTCGCAAGCAATAAAAAATGTCTTTTCTTGTTGCATGTCGTGAATTTATTTTTTTTTGTTTGTTTATTTAAAATGATCATTTTATTCCATAATCTGTTACATGATATCCATTTCCGTAAAAATAAACCTAAAAGCTGCCAACAGCAACACAAAACCAACAAAGCAAAGTTTATAAAGCAGCACCGAAACAATACCCCCCCTTATAAGAGACCAAAATACGCTAAAGTAACGACTAAAACGCACAAACAACACTGGACAGTTAATGTCTGTCTTATACAACCACTAAGGTATAGAGTGGAGACGCATGTCCAAAGCATCAGAAATACGTATAATCAACCAAAAATATTATGCATATATAAAAATAAAACAACATAAAAAATAACATGACCGCAGTAAGCACAACAACTGAAGTAAGAGTAATTTTGAAAAATTCTAAGACGAGTCCTACAAAAATACTTCAATAGGTCATTTCATTCATTTTATTTAAGTCCTAATGCATGCAATACAAAGAGTGAGAGTAATCAAGAGAAAGAGAAGAGACAAGAGAAACAGCAATACGTTAGCCTTTTGAAAACTTCAGTTCTGGTTCATTAGCATCTTAAGCAAAATTTGTCTTATGTCACTCGCCATGTGTCGACACCTTAGTTACGTAAAGTAAAACATACAACCCATGAAAAAAACAGTTACAAATGAAAATTTAGTGGCATATAACGTAAGATAACAAACATTCTTTGAAGCAATTTTCAACAAAAAAAAAAAAAACGAGGACTGAAAAGAAATTAAAACCCAAGCATGCAAAGACAAAAAAAAATTTGGGAAGCAACTAAACTTTAGAATTTAAAGAAAATACGCTCTGCACTTTTAAGCCACAAAGCAGCAGCAGCAGCAGCACCCAGCATCTGTCTGCATAGAACTAGAAAGACAATTAAAAAAAGTAGTTGCTGCCAATTGGATAGGAACTTAAGGAAGAAAGAAAGAATACCATCAAACACACAACATCGAAACACCAATGCATGAAAAGAAAGCCCAAATGGTTCATATTTGCTTATCGTCAACCAACAAAACAACAAAAAAATACTTCTTGCTACACAGACACTGCAAACGTTGCGTAGAAAGAAAAGATAAAGAAAACAATGCTAACACTCCCCAAGATGCCAGTACCAACATTACCGCAACCCATCACCAGCATTATTCCAACATTTTTCTTTTTTTTTGTTTTTTTTTTTTTTGGAAGCAGAAAAGATATTTCTTTGCTTATTTTCTTTATATTCTGAACTGCCCTAAATCCCTCAGGATAAATGTTGCAATTTTGTTTTGCATGTAGTACATATAAACATTTCATATTCAAATATTTGTGTTGCTAACTCAGGCAAACATAAACAAGCACACTAACATGACTCGAAAACCACATAGCAATCAACCAACGCATGGGCCCGCCATACTAGCCAACCAGCCACCAGCCAGCCAGCAAGCCAGC
>QOCX01002232.1:0-24002 GCA_005959815.1 Sarcophaga bullata | reverse complement strand
GAAGAAATCTGTTTCCATATTTCGTTTTGTTCTAAATGGTTGATTCAGGATTTGAATCATGGCCTCACGTCCATACCACAGGTCAGCAATGAAACACTTTTTCGCTACTCATAAGTACTCATGAAATTTTGAGTATCAGTGAGTCAGCAATATTGAAATTTAACTACTCGGATTCATTTGTGCTCACTACAACATTGGTTTATAAGTACAAGTTGCAATGAGTATGACATTGAACTCATAACATTCGAAATATGTTTGATTCATACGCCTACTCATTCAAATCCATAAATTTAGGAAAATACTTAGAATACTTATAAATGATTCGAGTGATTCGAATCATTCATGAAGAATTTGCATTTACAACAAAAGAAAAAAGGCACACAAGTAAAACACAGAGCAGCAGCAGAGCAAACGCGTAATATTCTAGTGAGTTTTTTAATATTCATATGCAAATCCATGTTATTTTGTGATTTCTTGAAAATGTTGAATCATGGAGAGTAGAAATCAAAAAAATCATGCGTAGTAGACGTGTGCACAAGACGCTTAAAAGTGTACAGTATTGCATTTTCTCATGAGCGAATATTGATTGTAGTAGGAATACAAATAAGAGTGAAGCAATGATAGTGTACAAAAAAACTAGTGCACACAAAAAACTTGTACAACAGTTTTAAAGACAGTGTGTGTGAAGTGTACACCAAAAATATTGTCATCTTCATAGTGTCACAGCGTGCTTTCTTCTTGCAGTAAAGTGGAAAGGAAAAATAACAAGAAGTGCCGAAAGTTTTGCTCTCGGGAGCCGAACATCTTTTGAGTGTCTTCGCAGACTGATCGACAACGAAAGCATAAGCAATGTGTCTGAATTCTCTCTGCACAATTGGTGCTATGAAATGGTAAATCCCTTGTATAGATACACTTATGTACGCATATTTTTCAATCGTGAACACTACTAGAATTCGTTGACAATACTGAAAATTTTATTTCAGTAGTGAAATATGCTCCTTACAACACAAACCATATTTCCGTACTTCACAGATCAATAAGTGCAGTTGTACACTTTGAAATAAAAGAGAAATACATATTTCAGTGTAACTCGTAAATAAGAACAAGAGAAAAGAGAACAATTCAGTATTGCATTTAGTGAAGGGTAAGGCTAACAGAATGTTTTGTGCACACGTCTAATGCGTAGTGTTAAGTATGAGTATGATAAGTACTTTAAACTTTGAATATGAGTTGTAGAGCATGAATTGTATAAGTATCGAAAATATATGAGTATGATTCGAATTTACTCATCTTTTTTGAATACTCATTGCTGATCTCTAGTCATACAGTCTTGTCCACATAGTGTTGCGACATATGGCCTATCATCTTGAATCACATGTCAACTTCCTACAAGAGAATAAAATGGAACAATATGTTCATGCATCGAACAGAGCAAATTGCTGTCCTCACAATAACTCATTCGATTAGAGCACCAATGCCCAATTACTGAATTGGTTTGTCGGCATAACACGTTTCTTTAACGGCGCCCCACAGAAAACTTGACATCAAACATTTGGCGCAATAAAACGAATGTGGCATAAGACATGTAACAGGTTACATTATCCTGCTGAAACCAAACATCCGTTTACATCAATATCATGAAGAGCGGGTGCAAAAAATCGGTTATCATGGTGCGATTGGTACCTCCATTGGCCGTAATAGTTGCGCCATTCACATTTTAAAAGAAATATACGCCAAAACCGTCACTCATAATGGATGTCTTGGCTTCTGTTAGATCACTTATGTGTTTTCTAAGCCCAAAACGAGGCAATTTTGCTTATTAACATACCAACCGAAATGAAAATGAGCTTCAAACGAAATGATCGTCATCGTGCAGTTGCTCGTTGGCCAATCTAGCAAAGCAAAATGAAGCGAATGGTTATGCGGCTTTAATTCTTGAACTAATTGAACTCTGCAAGGTGTCTTTTCGCAAAATTCGATGTAAAATGGTGCGTGAAATTTTCAATTCGTTAGAACAATACGTGACATAATATCGCATAACTTTTACTATTCAGTTTTTCATTTGAATACGAAAACGAATCGATTCGTATTGTTTTGAACTAGGTCACTGAGCCAGTAATTCATTCGATGACAAATGTAACTAAAAAGAAAAAAAAACTGATTTAATAACGCGTTCTTTTTTATTATGAATTATCCATACAAAGTTTAAATATTTTAAACCTACGGACACATATTTCTTATTTCATATATTTTTAATATAATAATTCTACATAATTTTCGCATAAATTTTAAGTTAAAACAAAAAAAAATTTTTTTTTTTTTTTTTTTTTTTTTTTTGATTGTATGGTTTGCACATCTATTCTGCCAAATCCAAAACCAACAACCTTGAAGACTGTAAACGGCAAACTGACTTTTAGTTATTTTATGGCCTTTCTTTGCTTTTTGCTTCTACTTATCTCCTTGAGAAATAGAAGGTATTTTAAGTTAGAAATCTGCTTGAGGCATTTGAAATCATAATAGCAATAATAACACTAACAACATAGGTATTAACAACAAAAGAGAAAAAATAAAACAAATTTATATTAAAATTATATTCTACCATACCAGTTTACGTCTACCACTACCTCGTTGACTGTTTGTGCTCTGATGGTTGTGCGATATTTGCTATTCTGATTAAAAAATGGATCATGCTGGTACATTGTATGTGTCTATATGATATGTATGTATGTATGTATGTATGTATGTATGTATGTATGTATGTATGCTTTACATTGTTTTTAGTCGTTTCTGTGATTTAGTTTTTTTGTTGTTGTTGTTTTTTTTTTTTTATTTTTCAACTTAATTTCATTTTTCATGACATTTTGATGAAAAAATGAGTTTTTGAGTACTTTTTGAAAAACTTTTGAATGGAATCAACAGTAAACGAATGTAAGTATGAACTAAACTTTTTGCTGTATTTGTACTTTCTCATGCTAAAGTAACTATGTAAGCCGGGTAGTGTGCTTAACAAAGCGATATGTTAAGCACAAGCACAATTTTTTTTTTAATATTTTTTGGTTTTTTTTTCTCTTTATAAAACAAAATAAGATTTAATTGCACATTAAATAGACAACAAAGAGTTTCGGTTTCAAGTGATCATAATTGCTGCCTTCAGCTGCAATGGTAGAAAGAAAAAACGTAAATGAGCATATAATCTGAAATTTAAAGGATCCAGCTTCTGAACAACTTTCGATACCATCATACCATCAAACACTCTGGCTATGTTTCCTCCTCAAGCAATAATTTGCTCTGGCACTAAGGGAAGGGGTAAAGAAGGTTTAGTTTTTATGGATATCAAGAGGAGAAGAGTATGGCTAAAGAAAAATTTTCTCTTCATGAACCTAACAACATGCGGTTTTCAGAGAGTCCCTTTAATTCCTTCGAGAACATTGCACTTAAATAAGCTTAAAATAATAAAATACAAGCCGCATTGCTTTAGCTTTCTAAAGAACGAATGGAGTTGAATACTCGACTGTCATTAACAACCTTCTTCTTAAAGAAGGTGTACGCGTTCGAACAATCTCCCACAAGTCAAGAATGTAAGACAGTGAGAGGTCAAAAACCTCAGCCTTTTTATAACAAGAGCAGATCAATAGCTTCGGCAGAAGTCATTTGATGGAATGCCAAGTCTTATAACGATTTAAGTATAAAAGTAACTCTGTGCTACTCCTTCTGTTAACAATAGTCAGCCTCCCTCATATTCAATTTATTTGGAATATCTAGTACCGATCCTTGCCAGCTCATTAGCATTCCCTACGTCCGGGAAATGATTTGAAATGTTCCTTTGAAATGCTTAAAATTCATGGATAAGGACAAACCTTAAACATACATTCGCTACGGAAGTAAATGCTTGACTATCCAATTCAAAATCATTTAAAATCCCGCTACCTGGAAAACACTGTAGTTGAGTTTGAAACATTGGTCCATTCATGAGAGTTGTATTTCCATTTCAGTTCGAAATAAGTCAAGTCAATAACAATGCAAGAAATATTTCTTGCAACATCCCAAGAGGCCTATGTATTTGAAATCTGGAATCCAGGAGAGTCTGCACGTACCAGGCCATTTGCTCGGAAATAATAGTGGAACAATCTATTGCGTTGCATTCAACAATTCATTTATCATTTTTGAACTTTAGTTTTCATGATCGCTTGAAGACTTGGACTACGCTCATGACTGCATAACTGACTGCCTCCGCCTCTATGTGGCACATACAGGCCCCGGCACAAAGATAATCTCTTTGTCCTAATCAGACTCACAGCTTATATGTAAGCCATACAAGGGAATGTCTTCTACAAGGACAGTAAGAATACTAATTGTCATGCAATTTAAATACAAACGGCATTCAGTACGCTTTTTACACTTAGAAGTTGAGCAGAGTATAGCAGTAATGCAAACACTTTTCTGTTACCAAGGAATTTCAACGAATGGATAATATCGGGTTGGCTGTCTATCAGTTTTAATTTGTATCCATTGGGTATCTCAAATCCAGCCATACTTATGTCATTCTATTTTGCCACAAAATTCAGTATATTATCTCCCACTTAACGTAATGCATCGATTTAAGCTTAAGCAACGTTGGAATTATTGGAAATTTATTTCCAATGCAAAGAAATTGTTTTTAACAAATAAGTCATCTTTCCGGATGAAGCTTATTTTCATCTTCTTGGGTACGTCAGTAATCAAAATTGCATTTTCTGGCAATCAGAAAACCAACACGTGTCCAAGGGAAGCTAATGCACACATTACGAGTGGCTTGTGGAACGGAGGCACTATTGGCCCTTATTTCTTTGAAAATGTGGAGGATGCAACCATACTTGATTGAAGTAAAGCAATCAAAACACTTATTATAGGCTTCGTTCCGATTGCGGCCAATTGGTCAGCAATATAATTGCGAATGATATTCGTATGTCGTCGAATCCATACAAGAGTTCCCTTTGGAAGATTCGAAATTGCCCTTCCTGAAAAATCTCAGGCATTTGTAAACGAAGGCACTCTTCAAGGAGATGCCTCGTTATGGACTTAAGCCTGTAATTTGAACATCGTAGTAAACAAAGAAAGACTACAGAAAAAACAAAACTGGACTTGCCCTGCGTCTGGAAACTAAAGCAGTGATGAGGCAGAAAATACGAAAGCATACATTCTGCTAAATTGGCAGGCAATAGAACCTCAGTTTGACGTGATATTAAGTTATTGTTTGAAACACTATAAACGCTGCAATCGATTTCAAAAACTTCTTGATGAAATCGCTATAAAATCTGAATAAAACTTCAGCATTTTTTTATTTTATAAATAGCGTGTCTGGAATTCGATTTGCCGCACTGAAAGCAGTTGATTTTTTTTTTTTTTTTTGTCAATCCTCTATCATTTTTATTACTTTTATGTCCTCAGTAAAGCAATTTCTTATGGTCTACTAAATTCTTTTTTTTTTCTATTTTTTTCTTTTTTTTTGCTCAGTTGAAATGATGATAATTTTTTCTTTCTTTTATTTGTAATCATACCAACGTCACGCGTTATATAAAATGTAATAACAATGCGTTCATTCGTACGTTCTTTTGGTCCTTCAGTTCATACCCATGCACTTTGTCGCGAGCCGTTTTTATTCAGTCGTCTTTTGCCTCTTTCATGGCGTTTACGGCGTTCATCTTAATATTCTTTTTCTTTTCTTTTTCATTTTCTCGTCATAGTCATCGTCGTCTTTCATTCTTTTCACTTGCCTTCTTTTTTTTTTTGTTTTGTTTTTTATTTTTACAGTTTTTTAGTTACTTTTTCTGTCTATGTGTTGCCACCTCTGGGTTTGACACCGTTTATTAAAGTTAAATGAATGTAAATGTATGTATGTATGTGCTAGTGTGTCAATGTGTTGGTGCATGTTTGTTCATATTCCATACTCTGGTGCTTTCAAGTAACTGGGATTTAAGAAAACTTTATAATTTCTTTGAGCAGAGTTTAGATTCTTTTCTTTTCTTTTCTTACTATTTTTGTTTTTTGTTTTTTTTTAGATTTCTTTAAATGCGCTTGTATGCGTTTCATTTTTTTTCCCCCTTTTTTTATTTTCAACCTTTGTTAGTGTTTTTAAAATCCATAAAAAAAACAAAGTTTTACGTGATAAAAGCAAGTTTTTGCTGATTATGAAATGTAAGTTAAAGTGTTTTTATATCACACTTGAAACAAAATAACACACAAAAAAAAAAAAATAAAATAACGGAACATAACAAAACGAATAGAATGAAAGAATAATGAAAATGATAAAAATAAAGACATGGGCAAAATACTCTATTAAAGGGATATTAGATTGGACTTATTTTAAAAATATTTTATTGATGCGCTAAAATGAGTAACAAAAAAAAAACCCTTGGGCATAACATACACGGAGGAAAGGATTACATTGGCATTTACCATCAATTAAAAATTATAAAAAGGACAAACGCCAATTGCCATGAATAAAGTAAGACAGATAGTTTGTTAGCTTGACACAAATAAGTATTGCATACCCAGTCACATGATTAGCGAGATTTCAAATGAACATCAAAGCAAAATATTTAAAAAAAAATTGAATTTTGAGTGTAAAAAACACTCCACGCTTTAAAGAAAAACTATAAAAGAACTAAGGAAGCCAGTGCACTCGCTTTTTGGTATTGTAAATTTCAAAGGCATTACCTTTCCTATTGTCGTTAGAATATAGCATGGGTGATTTAAAAGTTTAAATTTACAGAAGCAATAATTGCCAAATTTATTTGCTTGTTGTGAAGTAAAATTTTTTCGGTTGATCTAGTAGGTAGTATGTCGGCTTATTAGACGAAAGGCCAGGGTTCACATTCCCAGACCAGACATCTCCAACGAAAAATATGAAAAAATATTTCTTCGGTGACTTTCTCTCAGCAAAATACAAAACCCTGAGAGTAATTAAATTGCCATGAAAAGTTTCTCAAAAATCTGTCGTTCAGAGTCGACTTTAAACTGTAGGTCCAGACACTCATGTATAAAAATTAACGCACACAACATAAGTGGTGTAAAGACCACCAACCAACCAACCAAACCACCAAACAAAAGGTTGTAATGACTAATTACGTTAGGCGAATTATTTCATTCATATGGCTGCCATGCCTGACATGACAGTACCTCATTCGATTGGAACAATTTCCGTACACCTTTTCGAGTGTATGGGGTCGTATCTCGGCAATGGTATCACAAATATTGGCCTTCAAATGCTCAGTTGCCTGTGGTTTGTTGGCATAACACTTTTCATTAACGGCGCCACACAAAAAATAGTCCAAGGGTGTCAAATCACATCTTCTAGGCGGCCAATTAACATTACCATTTCGCCTAATTAAACGGCCCTGAGGCATCTTGTTGAAACCAAATATCGTTCACATCAATACAATGAACAGAGGATACAAAAAAATCGGTTATCATGGTGCCATAGGGGTCTTCATTGACCATAATGGTTGCTCGGTCCTCATTTACAAAGAAATATGAGCCAATGATGCCTTCGCTCCACAAGTCGCACAAACAATCACTCGTAATGAATGCATTGACTTCTGTAGGAGCACCTGTGGTTCAAATTACGGAAATTTTCTTATTAACGTACCCATCAATATGAAAAAGAACTTCATCCGAAAAAATGTTTTTATAATCGCCATTATCGTGCAGTTTCTCCTTAGCCCATCTATTAAAATACATTCCCGCATTGTTCAACGTAAATCGATTAATTACGTTCAGTGGAGATAATGGAATGAATTTGTGACAGAATAGAATAACATAAGTATTGCTAGAATCAAAATAACCTGTGGTTCAAATATAAACTAAGCAGCTGGGACTACGTTACTGATGGCAAACTAAAACTGGCTACCTGGGTTTTAGGCTTAGCATTGACAAAGGTCTGGTAGATTATACTACACGGCCATTCTATGCCATAAGTGGCTCGGTTATTTATTTCTTTTTAATTTCTTTAAGAAACATAGCTCTGTTACATACCATATCCCTTTCATTTCATTACTTTATTTCAGTTTTCTCATATTATATCGATGCGTTGAAAACTTTTAACCAAAATGTAAACATGAAATGTAAAAAGTCCTGCCTAATAACAGGAAATTAAGTAAGTATAATCTTCACGACTGTCTTAATATGATCACAACTTGTTAGCACTTCCTTTATATTATTTCGCATGATATGCCTTCAATAAAGTCTTATTAACTGATTTTGTATTACCAGTAGCAGTAGCACTTAATTTTCAAGTTCATAAACAATATCCATAACGTTTATTTAAATATACGTTATCAGCTGTATGCTATTGAATACACACATATCTTGAAGCCTTAAGATACGAAATTGTGCTCCTATTCATGTCAGGGTTATATAAGCAGAATGCTTATCAAAGAATTGAATTTAATACCACACCACAGACTGTTTTATGTCTTCGTTTACATTATTGTATACGTGAAGTAAAAAAAAAAAAAACAAAAGAAAACAAATCTTAGTTACAACAACAATACAACAAAGCAATAGCAACAATAGCACATACATATGGCCTAAGGGCGACTTTCATGGATGATAAAATCTTTAGTGAAACATAAATTAATATTTTCCTGCCTTTTGGGATGACATGCCCCGGTCATCAAGGCATACAGACATACTTTAGGTTTACCAAGTGTAAAGTTCAAACGTAACAGCCAAATGTCATATACAATCTTTTCGAGGGGAGGATTGGATACACAGGGGATAAGATATTGTACCGAAATTGGTTAAACACACATACACATACACTCACACACAGGCAAAACATATGAAAATAAATACGACTGGAAAATAAAAATCAAAATCTAAAGTTTTTCTGTGTATGCGTATGAAACAACATACCGAATTAAAGAAAAGTGTTGTTAAACGAATAAATGAAGGTGATGGAATTAATTGTGATTTATGTTCTGTATTGTTTCTCTCTCCTCTCTCTCTCTCCTCTGTCTTCTTTACCAAGGAAATTATTATTGTTTGTATATAATAAATAATAATAAAAACGGCAAACATTAAGCATAATGACGGACATAAAAAGCAAAAAAAAAAAATTTGCTGTCAGGATAAGGAAATTTGTGTGCAAACGAAAGAACATATTTTATTCGAGTTTCTTTTTTTTCAAAATTTTTATAATTCGTTGACATATTTTTTAAATTTATAGCTGAAAACATGTTTTTCTTTAAAAAAAATATTTCTTTAAATAATCTTAAGATATTTGCTTACAATTTACATGCAAATTTTACTTTTTTTAGAAAAAAAAAAAAAAAGATTTTTAAAAATAGCTTGAGAGACCTTCATTGTTCAAATTGTATTTGCAACAAGTTAATAGCCTTAATAAGATGCATATACTCGTAAGCCGTATAAAAATAAAAATATTTGCGGTCAGCTTTTGATGATTCCCTGATACTTTATGTGCTGGTAGGCGAGAGTCCGAAAATCCAACCCCTAACTCCTACATACGAAAAAATATTTCTTTTGGCAACTTCCTCTCAGCAGTTTCTGAAAAATAACTCGGAGTATTTAATAAATTTGCCATGAAAGATTTTGAAGTTAAACAATAGATCTTGTCACCCTTGTTTAAAATTAACACACACAACATAAGTGGTATGAGAGGGCAAGATCGTAATCCCGACTACACCGAAACCCATTAAGAAAAAATATTGAAAACTCTTTGCCTTTAAACTCTTTAATGTTGCACAAATATTTTACAATTTCTTTCAAAGATTTTTTTTCAAATTCATTTCAAACGTAAAAAACGCCAAAATGCCATTCGCATGCAATTCCAGAAACAAATTCAAAGGCATTTCGAATATTTTATTTGGCTTTAAAGAAAAAAAATCGAAGCAATGTGAACGTAGCAGTGGTTGAAATTATTGTGCATATTAAACAATGTAAACAGTTGCCACCTTCTTATCAACAGTTTTTTATGGCATGCAAATGTTTCTCATAACTGCCACATCAGGCAACATAGCTATTACTAAGTACTTACTGCATAAAACTTACTTATTCTGCATAAAACAATCATAAAAACTACGTAGAAAAATTTCACTACAACTTACAGTGGATACTTGAAAAGAAAGATTAAATATACATGCAGTCGCATATATGAAATGACAATATCCGGCACTGTTGCCAACTAAACTTATGCATAAGAAATATTGTGTACATATAAACAACTTAAAGCACATACAACTACAATGTGGGTTCTACATACGCATACATAGATTCATAAGCAATAACTGCGAGGGGTGTTTCAAAGCAAACTGGCCTAAAGTACCTAAGAAAACAAAATATTTTTTGGTGAAAAGCCTTATCGATCTTATAAAACACGTAAACTCTCAGCAGATTTCTAGCAAAAACTCTCACAGTTAAAAAAAAAAAACTGCCACGAAGCGATTTTGAATTGTGGTCCCCTACTTATGGATGAAAAATAACGCTCACATTAGAAGTGGTATGAGAAGCTAAGCCGCAATCCACACTGAGAGGCTGTAATGATCAATTAAGAGAAAGTAAGGATAAAAAAGTCAAACATCATATTATCTTGGAAAAAATTAAGATTCAATCAACAAAATTCCTTTATCCTACATCCAATACAAAGAAGCTACTGTAACCATTAAATTTAGGACCTTCTTCCAATCTAGTGCTCCTTCAATCTGATTCTCTTTATAATATCGGGAGTGACTAAAGACTTATAGGATATTAAGAATTTAAACGAAGCCTTATGAGCTTGCAAAACGAATGCCATAGAAAAGCAACGAAATAGTCTTAATGGTCGATCGTCATACGTCAACCAATCATCAAAAATAAATACTTTCGAGGAAGCTTTACATCCCATTATAACCGAAAACTTAGAGATGAGGAATCAGTGGGAATATCTCGCAAAACATAAAGTTGGCGGAGTGAAATCACAGCTTTTTGGCGGCCAATTAAACAGTCATCAAACGTTTGACGCAATAAGTCAGCTGTCGCATGCGATGTATGATAAGTTGCAGCATCCTGTTCAAACCCAAACCACTCGTTCGCATCAATACCCATGGCAGGAGCGGGGTACCAAAAAAACCGTTTTATCATGGGGGGGGGATGTCAATAGGTGTCTCCATTGGACCGTAAAGATTGGTGCCTTACTTAATTTTTAAAAGAAATAATCAGGCCAATGGATGCCTTGTTTTTTTTGTTTTGGGGGTTCTATAGGACCACATTAGGTGATTTTCTGCTAATTGATGTACTATCAAAATGAAATGTATTTCGTCCGAGAGGATGATTTTTTCTCCTTTGGGACAAATACATAAAACCCTACTTTGTTCAAGCATAAATCAATTCATTACGTTCAGTGGAGATAATATAATGAATTTTATGACAGAATAGAATGAAATAAGTATTGTGCAGATTCAAAATAATCGATGGTTCAAACTAAAACCGACAAGCTGGTCCTCCCTATACATACATAATACGTACATATGTATATGTAAGAATGCATAGAACTTACTTAATGACGTTTGTGACAGATTTTGCAACAGAATAGAATTCACAACATGTGACATGTGACGTCATCGAAACGTTGTAATACTTGTTGTGTGATTAGCTAGCTTTTGTAAGCTCAAGATGTTAAAATTTTTAGGAAAACACTCAAAAAATGCTTAAATTGGTTACGAGATGCAAATCTTGTAGAGTATAAATATATTGTCGTAATTATTATTGTCATTACCAGTTGGTTGTTGGTATGCCGTGGATGAATAGCTTTCGATGCCAATTGTATCTTTAATGACATAAGTATTGCCAGATTCAAAACAACCGATGGTCAGATTAAAACCGATAGATGGTTGTAACTTGTTGCACCAGTTCATGCGTCCGATACTGCGATGACCAAGATCTAAGAACTAGGGTTCTACTTTCTTTATCATGTACTTCATGCGCTCTGTATCCGAACTAAATATAAGATTAGTTCTAAAAGATGCTTTAATAAGCAGCTTGGGTCTGCGGTTGAGTACTAGTTTTATAAAGCTTTGAATAGACTATCGAAGCTATTTTGAAAATCGCTGGAAAAGGAAGGAGAATGTGTTGTGAAATTGAGTAATTTTTTTCTTGCCTTTATCAGGTCAACTAATTTCAAGACCAACCACCTAGAATAAATATGTGCCACTCCTCTTTTTTAACTTCTTACATCTTAAGCACTCATTTATGTGTATGTGACAGCACAACACATATTAACATTTGTTTTATTTTAAAATGTTGGAGATTTACTTTAAAAGTGTTGTGGTATTTTTATTTAAATTCCACTTTAACCGCCACCCACCATTAAAATGCTGACATTAAAAATAATCCACGCATTTATAAATTTTATGATCGCATTAATTCTGGTAAAGAACTATGAATAAAATTTTATTTGTTTTGTATTCCGTAACGTTTCAGTCATGAGGAAAATATCAAATTTTCGAAAAAATAAACAAATGAATGCAAATGCATGTATGCAATAGAATTCGATAGAATAAAATTAGAATTAGAATTTTAATTGGTCCCTAATGTGTTTATGTTTACTGTGATGGAATTGGTGAGAGGCGCGGTTTTGTATGGCTAAACAACATATTTCATTACAAACTCTGTTGAATTGTTGAAATTATAAATTGAAATAACATACAATAATAATAATAATATTTATTATATTTATATGTATGTATGTATATGTATAGTTTTATTATCATATCATATATATTTGTAAATGTATTCATTTATATCAATAGAATCATTAAAATGTTCATGACATGTGTGAATAATTTCATTCATATATTATTAACAGGTTGTTAAAGCCTCTAATAGAATGCATTTTAAAATTTTTATTAATTTTTATGCGATATAAATTGCAATACTATAATAACGTAAGCAAATATATAAATTGCATGATTGTGTATTTGTTTAAAACATGCATATCGATACAGAAAAAAAATCAATTTTAAATGTTATGTAAACAATACATATCTTTGGTTATACATATTGTTACGTTTTTACCTTTAAAAAAAATGTTTGAAATATGAGCTCGTAGTTTACAAATAAAAAATAAAAATAAATTCTTGTTCAGTTTTTAATTAAATTCTTTATTATTCGTACAATTTTGTGTGCCACTGTTCACAACTGATTTTAACCAACAACAATTGCTTTATTTGTTATTCCTTTGTTTAGTGTGCCCTTTGCGATAAACAATAACAATTACTACACAATTGTTCTGTAGATCTTTGTAACGGAGATCTTCAAGCTACGATTGGTTTACTACACACGCACAGCGTCTTCACACAAGACTGACTGAATTTCTACTCCGACTTTGCATGCTTTGCCTTGCCTATTATATGGCAACGTAAACAGTCTGATGAAGGTAGCCTAGCCTTATCGAAATCACCATAAATGTAACCATCATTGTTTACATTTATTTATGCTTTCTTGTTTGTTGTTTTTGTATCTAGTTTACGTTCGTCCTTGCAGTGTTATTGTTGCTGGTTGTTTACTTATTTATCCCTCTTCCGTGAGTAATGATGCTGTTGCCATATTTTTGTTTATTTGCTAATCAAGCACAAGTCCATTGTTTTGGTTTTGTTTTTATTGCTTGGTGTTACACCATTTCCATTTTCGCAACAATATTATCAAAGATAATAAAAATCGAAATTATTTACGAGATTAAATACAAAATTTCAGTGTACAAAAAAAAAAAAAAAAAAAAAAACTACACCGTACTAAAGTTATTTTGTATGAATCCTTAACTGTTGGGGTTTTTGGAAATTATAAATAAAAACAAAAAAGTTTTTCAAATCAATGTTACCTACAACAATGCTGTTGTAATGTGGGAAATTTTTATAAGAAAATCTCCCTAATATTTAAACTGACCTACGCCTATATAATAACGATCGGTTTAGCAGCTATGAAACCGACTTTCGCCGAGGACGTCTCATCAGATGTCTGGTTGTGAAAAAGTTTCTCAAAAAACTGTCGTTTGGAGTTGACTTTAAAGTATAGGTCCCGCTTCTCGAGTATGAAAATTAACGCACGCAATATAAGTGGTATGAGAAGCTAGGTCTTAATCAGTAATTAAATCCATTAAAAAATGAAAACGGCAACTTTCATTATGAATTATTGTCAAATTAAAAATTATGTTTTAAGCATTTGATTTAAAAGAAAATCTTTGTTATGATTAGTTAAACTATAGGGTGGGTCATTTAAAAGTTTAAACTTGAAAATGTAATAAAATAAAAACGCTTTGAAACTTTGCCAAATTTATTTTTCTTCTTTGTTGTAAAATACAAATATTCCGGTTAGAAATGAAAGATTATTTCATTCTTATGGCTGCCACGGCTGGCCTCACAGTAACTCATTCCATGAGACCAATTGTCGTGCATTCGGCAATAGAATCACGAATGTCAGCCTTCAAATGCTCAATTGCTTCTGGTTTGATGGCGTAACACTTTGCTTTAACGGCTCCCCACATAAAATAGTCAAACGCTGTCAAATTGCAGTTTCTTGGCGACCAATTGACATCACCATTTCACCAAATTAAACGGCCATCAAACGTTTGATGCAATAAATCGATTGTGACATGTGGCAAGTTGCACCATCCTGTTGAAACCAAACATCGTTCACATAAATAACACGAAAAGCAGATACAAAAAATCGGTTATTATGAAGCAGCATAGCTGTCTCCATTGACCGTAATGGTTGATCGGTCCTCATTTTCAGAGAAGCCGCACCAAACAGTCACTTGTAACGGATACATTAACTTCTGTAAGACCGCATGTGTGCTTTCAGAGCACCAAATACGGCTGTTTGTTTTTATTAACGTACCCACTAAGAAGAAAATAAGGTTCATCCGGAAAGATGATGCTGTTCCTAGATAGTCTATCTAAGAAAGCGAACACGAAGCGGATGGTCATGCAGTTTCAACTCTTGGACCAATTGAACTTTGTAAGGCGTAATACATACATACATAATTGACCATTACAACACTTCAGTCAGGCTTACGGCCTAGCTTCTTACATACTCATGTTTAAAGTCGACTGCGAACGATGAGAAACATTTCATGGCAACTTTATTTACTCTCAGAGTTTTTGCCAGAAATCTGCTGAGAGAAAGTCGCCGAAGAAATATATTTCACATTTCGTTCGACCTGGGAGGCGTAATACCGAGATCTTTTCGCATAATTCGAGGTAAACTGGCGAGTGAAATGTTCAATCTTGAGAACAATGACGAGTTAATATTTAATGGATTCTCACGCATACTGTCAGTAACAGCTTAAGCCACGCTAACACATGAACAACAAATCCAGTTTCACAAACTTCAGTAATAAACTGGCGTATACCGGACACTGTTGGCCCTTCTCTGCATCCAAATTTTGTACAACATTTTGTTGTTTTGGAAATAAATTTCCAATAAATCCCAAAGTTGCTCAAAAGTAAATCGATTCATTATGTTCAGTGGAGATAATATACTCAATTTTGTAATAGAACAGAATGACAGAAGTATTGCCAGATTCGAAGGAAATAAGCGATGATTCAAATTTAAAGTAATAGATGGCCTTCCCGATAAAATAAAATTTAACGAGAAATTATCCTTCAACAGAATGAGTATTTATAAATATTTAGTATGTTTGTGTGTGGTCATTTAATTGCATTTTATAGTGCTTACAATAACGGTAATTATGTTCATTAGTTTTAGGAGCAAAAAAGAAAACACCACAGTAACATTAACTAAACCATTAACAGAAAGAGAAAAAGGGAGTGGCAGAAAACAGCGAAGTACGGTAAAAATTATTGCAATTTCTTTCTGCCATTAGTTGTAAAAGCAATATGCTTGTATGGCTGAAACTATTTGAAATTCTTAAATCTTCATTTATTGAGAGCATGTTAGACATGCTCGTTTACTACAAATCCATGTAAGCATGTTCCAAGTTGAAATCATGGTTTAAAACATTCCAGCACACATGCATACGTTGTGTCTTAAATAAAGCTCGTACCCCCTCTCCCCCACCTACCAGTAATACGTTATCAAATAAAAACAAAGTGTGATAATCCATTGTTTTAAGCTTACACATACACATGCATGTATTGTAATGAACCCTGCATGTGTGAATGAGAAACTATAAGAAACAAATGGCATGTATGCGTATGTGTATGTATGAGTTGGTATTTGTATGGATGAGTGGTAAATGATATTTAGACTGATTGAAAAATAAAAACGTTAACAAAATACTTACACACACATAGATTTTAGCTGGTATGTGTATTTGTTTTTGTTGTTCGTAGATCAACGACAACGAGAACGACAACAATAACAGTAAAACTGTAACACAATTATTTGCAGTTTAATGTTTACACAACTACATACTTGCCAATTCAATACAATTGAATTGTGAACACAAACAAACACACATACACACTAAACTGCGATACAAACACAAATAAATGCTGATGTGTTTAGTTCTTTGGTTCAATTGTTGCCCATGTTGTCGTCGTTGTTCATTTCAATGATTACAAATGAAAATAAAAAATTTTGTGTAATTGTGTTACGCCACAAAAATATAAATGTAATCGAGATTTGGTTGAGTAAAACGGAAATTTTTTAACGTGTGTGTACATTCAATTGCAATACCAGATTAAAGTGTACTTACGTTGCGCATTTTCAAATAGAAATATCAAATCATATGGTATTTCGTAGCCATTAGGGCTTTAGGCTCTGCAACAAGCCTCCTGATTTTCTAACTGGACTGACCGTAAAAAGCTCTGGGATTCCATCCTGTCAAATTAAAGAGCATCAGAAGTTCATGGACTCTCTACACCGTAAACTACTGGGATCCGGACCACTGTGACATATAAGGACGAATTGGCACTGAAGAAATCAGAGTATGTGAGGATTAATGTGGCCTTATAGGAATGCCTCTTTAAATTGAAAAAAGCAGAGCGGAGTTTAAAAACCATTTTCAAATCAAGGAACTACTTCTTGAGTTCACACTCTAACAGGAATTTAACCGACAGTTTTGCTGACTAGCTCGGTCTGCCCACCAATCTTACAGCAGAAGCTGCCAGGATGTGAAATCAACGAAATCGTTACAACACCTTTTCCGTGTGTGCCTTGCACTTCTGAGCAGATTTCATTGGTTTTTTGGTGACAGAACGTTTGAAGATCTGGACATCATGACGAATCTATAAACTTTACATTACAATCCTTTAGCCAGATTAAATATCACTTAAGTTGTGTATGTTCACGTTGTTTCTGAACGACAGATATTTGAGAAAAATTTTGATTTGAATTTTATTTTCTCTTGCAGATTTTGCCAGAAGTCTGCTGGGGAAAGGTAGCCAAAGACCAAGGAACTGTTTAAGTTCGTCTAGAGAATGATTCGAATTCTAAAGATTGGCAATTTCGTTGACTTGAAACGGAATCGGTAAAACACCTTTTATGTAACTGGCCTGCACTTTAAAACAGACTTTATCGGCTTTTGGGTGAATGAACATTTGAAGAATGTGCCACTAAAGGAACTGGGCAGTTTTATCCGGAGCTCAAGATGGCTTAACCCACCGCTAAAAGATCATGATAAGAATTACCTCACACTGGATAGCACAATGGCCAANNNNCAGAGTGAATTTGCCTGCCAACCTAAGCTACATTTGTTTAGAATTCCATTGACTTAATGTTGAATCCTTGGCGATTTCCTCAGTTACATTTCAACATGCCCTCGTTAAAGTCTATTGAGTTCTATTAAATGGACAATAATGCTGTAATAGAATCGTAATATTGCCAAAAAAAAAAACAGGAATGTTGTAAACTACACATACATGTCATATGAACACTTTTTATTACAACAAGATTACGTACATTAACCAGAATACTTAAAATCATTTAAACCTTACAGTATCATTAGTTCTTTTAAAGGAAATTATTATTTTATTTCATCATTTATGAAAGTATGTACACTCTAACCAATACGTTTTCAATTAAATTTTCTTATTATTGAATTAATTTCTCTGAGTGTATTAAAAAAAATAAAAAACTTTCAAATCATTTTTGCTTCTAAGAAAATATTTCTTTGGCTCTACCTTTTAAACAAAAGAATGAAAATCTTTTGACAATAGCACAGTAATTGTTGACATCTGCAAATCTTTTGTCTTTAAAAAAGAGCGAATCTCAGACACAGAACACGAGCGTATATAAGAAATTTAATTAATTTTTATTATTGCTTTTCTTTAGAATTTCGAAAGTACCACTGATGGTACGTAACAAAATTAATTCGTTTACGTGATAATGAAGACTTTAGTTTACAGATTTCGAATAATTTTATTCAGGTGACTTCAAATTCATGCACATCTGTCATTAAAGTATTCGCCTGTTTTGAAAGAGAAAAAACCGGATAATCTTTTATCAGAAGAAGATGATTGTTCCAAACAACTTCATTGAAACACCATGAACACAAAGAATCTCTTTTCTAGTTTTACAGCGTGTCAGGTTGTGCGTCCTTTAAATAGTTGAACTGCCGAGATTATGAAGCTCAGAATGCAGAAATTTAAACTGACTGTCGAATTGATTATAGTTCATATTTTAGCCATTTCATAGCAAAGCTTTATTTCTTATCGACTCTGCATTTTGAACGAATGTATGCTGTAGCCAGTATTACATCCTTATCGTTTTATTTTGTATAAAATCGCTAGCGGCTCGTTGTTGTTCAGTAGTTACTATCCTTTTCAGACGTTCTCAAGCGGATAGGGATAAGAAATGGGAATTTGCTCAATGAGATATTGTTTCATTAACTCTTATATGGCACGATACTTGTGTTCGCTTTACATTTTTCTAATCAAAATTACTCGAATGCTGGCTCTACTATAGCAAACACTATCCCTTTGGCCATTAACTGATCAAGATTTCACAACGTAATAGGAAGTGACTTCTCTTCTCTGACAATCAGCAGAGCTATATATTGCCTTTCCTGCTACGTAATAAGGGTAGGATAAACAAAGGTCGACATAATGTCTTTGAAAATAGTTCGAGACAAATTCAGTATTGAGGATATGGAACAGAAAAAAACTACGTTGTTTGATGTCACATTGACGATTATTCAAGTGATGTATACCCCTATGTTCCTTCCAGTTTACAGAGTAGATGCAGTTGTCAGTTGCTATTCTCTTATTAAAGAGAAGAATCCGCCGTAGTCTATTAGGCCATGGTCGGACATTTCCAGGTCAGATATCTCCAATAAAACGAAGTATGAAGAAATATTTCTTCGGCGACTTCCTCTCAGCAGATTCTGGCAAAAACTCTGAGAGTAAATAAAAATTGCCATGAAAAGAGTTGTTCAGAAAAATCTGTAGTTCCGAGTCAACTTTAAACTGTAGGTCCAGCCAGTCGTGGATATAATTAACAAACAACATGATTATGTTTATACGACATGAGTGATGTGAGAAGTTAGGTCGTAATCCTTACTGAAGGTTTGTAGTAATTAACTATGTATGTACTCGTTATTGATGTTATTTTCATAGGTAGGCAGTGGTCACTGAGGTTTCCACATGAATTTAGAGGGTATTCAAATATTAAGATTTTTAATATTTAATTTAATTTGAAAAGCATGATAACAATCTCTTTGTAGTTAAACCTAGTCGAGCATTTAAATTTAAAGCATTGTTCATGTAGCATTTAAAGACTCCTTCACATAGCAATATAATACTTAATAGGCGGCAGAAACGATTTAATAAGATTGCTGGGTACTAAGTCAGCTGGTAATGAATTATTCCGAAATTTTTTCACAATAGTTTATGACAAGTGAGGTCAGTATTATTCAAACGATACAACTTTCAATAGATAAATGTAGGCACTTTGGTATAACCCACCTATTTTGGATTGGATTATCATTGCTAATGTACGAACGTTTCTATTGAAAAGAAAATTATGCTTAAAGGAGATTATTAGTCCATCAGTGAAA
Organism: Sarcophaga bullata; assembly: GCA_005959815.1. NCBI lineage: Eukaryota > Metazoa > Arthropoda > Insecta > Diptera > Sarcophagidae > Sarcophaga > Sarcophaga bullata. The sequence goes on along the minus strand of QOCX01002232.1, from coordinate 4,012 downwards.
TATTAATACACCAAACAGAAGGACTAAATATTTCTGTTGCTTTAAATTTATTGATTTTCATGATAAGTATTTGGTATACAAATATTTTTAAACCAATTTCATTTAAAATGTTGTTTAGACGTAAACATTATGGCTAAGACTATGGAAAATGGTACAATTCTGTCACTTAAGCTGATTTTCTATGGACAAATGTTTCTTGTTTCTCAGACTTATGACCATATGTACGATTTAAAGATGAGTTAAGTCAAGTATACTTATTTTATTTTATTTTTTTCTTTATTTTTATGTTCTATTCCTTATGAAAAGAAGATTATCATCTTTGTGTTCTTTTATTTTTTTAAGCCAACATTATCAACATTAACAGCAAGAAGAAGGAGCATGCAGCAGCCAAAGCCACAGCCACAGCCCCAGCCACAGCATCAGAATCCTTTCTATCCAATAAACTGCTTGGACAGTCAGTTTGGCAGCTGGCGACCGTTGTTCGTCCATTTATCGGTTTGTCTATCTATTTATCTGCTGTATAGGCGAGCATTTGCAATTATAAAATGAGTTTTATTAACTGTCACTTGCTTTTTGTGTGTGGCTTATTTATTTTATTTTCTTTTCTTTTCTCTTTTTTCTTTTTCTTTTTCTTTTTTCTTTGCGTTTTGGCTTCCTTTGCATTTTATTTGTGTACCAATTTCAAAATTTCATTCAGCAGTTTTGATTTATTTCTCTTGTCGTCTATTTGATATTTTATTTGTGGGTGAACTCTGCCATTCAAGTCTTTTATTTTCTAATAAAGCAAAGTGTTATCTGATTTCCATTTTGGAAAAGAAACTGAAAATCATGTTCGCAATGAAAAGCCTTCGTTCGTTGAGTAAATATTTACGACATCCTTTACAAATGAAGAGTAGAATTTATTTCACTAAACAAATGAAAAAAAAAAAGGAATTCTAATTCAAATCGTTACATAAAATAGAAGACATACACACACGGTCTGCAGTTCTTTACATTCAGTTTGACAATTTGGCACACAACATTTAGTCAAGTACTGTGTTTTAATGCAAATAGAGTCCTATTTATTGAAATATTTTATCATATGAGTTTACAGATTGTCATCTGTTTTCTTTTTTCTTTTTTTCTTTTTTGCTTTTCTTGTTTTCTAATGTTACATCTATCAAGGAAACAAAAATAGAAACAATAACAAAACAAATTGGAAATAAATCTTAACGTCTTTTTAAAGATTGTTTAATATCAAGTGCTTTAGAAGCACTATTAAAAGAGTTCATTTATAACTATTTATATAAATTATTACATACATACATAATCATAGTACGTATTCTACCGTGTCATGTTTTAATAGCCATTATTCAGCTGCACATGTTTACTGATCTTTAAAAACAAAATTTAAAGGAAAATTTAAAAAAAGTTGTTCATATACGTACCCACACTTATTTCATATGAAAGTTTCAAAAATATTTTAAAATTTCTTTGTTTATTAAAAGTTCACAGGTTATATTAACAAAAAAGTATTTGAATTTATCAAAGAAAATGAATGCCCTGCACTCTAAAATATCACAGTCAATATCAGCTTAGTATTCGATATCTCCACACCGATACACAATATCTGTATCACGCGATTGCCAACTGACTGTCATAATGGCAGTTTGCCTTGATATGTTATCTCTAGACTCTTCTGCAATAATGCTTAAATAGCTGAGTTGCTATGCTGGAAATATAAAATTTCATGTTGCCGTGTGATGCGTGTTAAATTGGGCAACTTATTAAGAAACTTTCGACACAGGCACTTAAGATTGCTTAGATGATTTGTTCAAACTTGGCTGCCAACTTCTAGAACTTTTGTCAACACTTCGACCAGGGACTAGGTAGATTGGAACCAGGAGTGCTAGCTTTGATTTCCAATGCCACTAAAGCTTGCATAAAAACCTGTTGTAACGCTAACGCCACAGATAAAAGGCATTTCCTGTACTGACTGAATTCCACAAAACTCATCGAAGAAATTGGTCGCCATAGGGTTTGCACACCAAAGACTATTACGGAAGAGATTTTTATTGGTCTCCTTAGCCTTCATTACAGATATTGCTGAAGCCACTGTAGGGTATTCGTAACATTTTAATGTGTTCGCCTAGGTTTCGTTTCACTAAAATGAGATTTAAAATATGGATTCTAAGCCGATTTTACATTAATCATGTGCTCGGTATATCTAAACGATGCAATTTGTCATTTCAACCCTTCATTCAGGATTATGACCTAACTTTTCTTACCACATATGTTGTATGCGTTAATTTTCTGTTTGGTTTAGAGCTTGTAGTCGATTCTGGATGGCAAATATTCAAGAAAATTTTCATGGAAATTTTTATTTACTCTCAGAGTTTATGGCAGAACATCTGCTCAGAGGAAGCCGCCGAAGAAATATTTTTTCATACTTCGTGACCTCATGTCTTATAAAACAACACACTACCTACTAAAACTTAGCCTTGAATACCCTAAAAATCAATTCTGCAGAAAGTCCACTGACCGCTGCTACCCTAAGAAAACAATATCAATAACGAATACATCATGTCCTGTTTTCCATGACAACAGGCACAAATCCGACTGAATTTGTTCGATGACATGTATTATGTTGGATTGAGAGCTCTATGATTCGTAGCTTGATCACGTGATTTGATTGCGACTTAAGAATAGCACACAAGAAAAACTCTAACGAGCATAAGTCTTTATCATCTTGGTGAACAATTCACATCATTTCTAAGCAAGATGACATTGTTCTTAAATCTCTTGTGCTGCATACAGACATACATAATTGGCCATTACAACCCTTCAGTGAGGATGACAGCCTAGCTTTTCAGGCACACTTATGTTGTGTGTGTCAATTTTATGCATGAGTGGCGGGACCTACAGTTTAAAGTCGACTCCGAATGACAGATTTTTGAGAGTTTTTACCAGAAATCTGCTGAGAGAAAGTCGCCGAAGAAATATTTTTTCATGTTTCGTTTTTGATGTCTGACCGGGGGTGTGAACCGTGGCCTTTCGTCTAATAAGCCAAACCAATTCTTTTCATTTAATGCCAGTCCATTTGTTACTTTCCCAATCACTAAAGGAAATACAATACATGAAGCAAATTTACATGAAAACTAAATTAATTCATGGCCGTAATATTCTGACTCCATAGGGAAACTGACAAATATCTTCCAAGCGAATTTCTGCGCTAATAAAAGATGTGCATGACATTACTACCTAATGGTAGCCATCCGAGAAATCGGTTTTTACGATTAAAGGCAAATAGTGCATCGCTAGATTGGGAATGTAGGATTATCTTCTGCTATTTCTAATGGCATGTATGAATTTAGGACAAAGAGCAGATAAATGAGCTTGTTTGGTGGATTGGGCAAGTGAAAAATATTTTCGAAGTCTATACTCAGCGAAAGGAAAGATAAAGAGCGAGAGAAAGAGAGAGAGATGGATTTTCTTGATCCAAATGAGTTTGAGGGAATTGAATTTTTAAGGGATATTTACTGTGATAGAATATTTGAGATTAGCATCTGAATATCTACACGAAATCTAAGGATATCTGAGCTAATATTGTAGGCTTGAAGAGAACTCCAATTAGCTCTAAAACGTCTACTATTGAAGCCCATAGCGTTTCCTTTTATCTCATTCATTACAACATTGTCCTTGTTTTTGTGGCTACCATTAACTTTTGTCACATTAGAGAGCCGTAGTAATGAGAAATTCTCGGGTTTCTTCGTAGAAGTCATACACTCAAATGTACGTATGTATGTCTCATACGTTATATGAAGTGCAAAACTACCTGCGAATGCTTGTATTAATTTTAACCACAGACAGCATAAAACATGTCAAAGGTTATTTTTCGAAGCATATGATATTTTCGTGTGCCAAGGCAACATAATGCAAAATCAGTAACATCAGTTAATAAATGATTATCTTCACTTCCAAATAACTTTTCCAAGAAAGTCCAATTTCGATTCGAATGTACGCCTACGGAATA
>QOCX01002230.1:8662-21970 GCA_005959815.1 Sarcophaga bullata | reverse complement strand
CGACCTGTTTGTTATAAAAATCAAGCTGTGTTTTTGTTACATTTTTATGATTTCATTGAAATTGGAACAAAAGATTTCTTTCCATATTAAATGCTGCACAATTTTTTTTAGTGCGAGCTTCTGTTAGCATTTCAACATAATGTTTTGCGCTTGGGGTACATTTGGTATCACTGTAACTTGTATTGATTTGGAAACAGACCCTATTATTGTTCCAAAAAAAAACCTCTGCTGATATGTATGTGTGTGAATATGTGCATTTTTATTATTCCAAAATATTTGTCGTATTTCCTGTTTTTCAGATTTAAAAGCAAAACAATTTCCATTAAAACAATATCTAGCCTTTCATATTTTATATTGAAAAAAAAGTCCCCAAAAAAAAAATTAATTTTTTTTTTGCAACCTTTATTGTTTGTTGTTGTTATTTTTTTTTTTTTTTGGAAATTTTTATTTCAATTTCAATATTTTTTGTAAAATAATATTTTATGACATCCAATTTAAAGTGTTTTTTTTCTTCTTCTGCATTTTCTTTTATTCTTTTGACATGTTAAATGGCTTGATTTTCAGTTACATACATCACTGTTAAATCTATAACATGATACGAGTATGTAACAGAGGACATGGTGTTAATATCATATTTTTTTTTCTTACTTTTTCTCGTGTGTATGTTGCAAGCGTGGTCAAAATATAATAAATTTTGTATTTTATGTGCAGAATTTTATGGAGCATTTCATTTCTTTGCTGTGTTACAATAGCCATAATGGCTCTGTAATCCATTTCAAAATAATTCTTCTAGGTTTTACGATAATAATAAAAAAAAAAAAGAAAAAAATGGAAAATCTGTGAGGAAATTTTTTCAAGAAGTCAAAAACTGTACAAAGTATGTAATGATATATTAGGATGGAGTAATTAAAGGTCTTGCTTATATCGGTTAGGATATCTGTGGAGTATTATTTTAAACATTGGCTATTAGAATCTGCAATACTTATGTCATTCGCAAACTTCAATACTTATCTCCACTGAACATAATAAATCGATTGAGCAAAAACAAACAAAGGCAATTGGTCGTAAATTGCACGAAAATGTCGTGTGTATATCGGGCTCTGTTGATTCTTCTCTGAATAGTGCCCGATATACGCAAGTTTATTACTAAAGTTCGTAAAACTGGTAACGTGCTGCCATAGTGTGTACGCTGGAAAATATCGAAGCTGTGGCTGAGAGGGTGCATGAAAAGAAACTCTCGAACAACTCGACATCGTTCTCAAGAATTGAACATTTCACATAGCAGTTATCGGTATGACGCCTTATAAAGTTCAATTGGTTCAAGACTTGAAGATTTATGATTATCGTTTCGTTTTGGTTTCAAAAAAAAAAAAAAAAAAAAAACAATGATATTTGCGGATGAGCTCATTTTCATCATGTTGGGTACGCTAATAAGCATAATTGCCGTATTTGGTATTCAGAAAACCACCACCGAACTTACAGAAGCCAATGTACCCATTACGATTGACTGTTTCGTGTGGCTTGTGGAGCTGAGATATCATTGGCCCATATTTCTTTGAAAATGAGGACGGCGCAACCATTACGGTCATTGGAGGCACCTATGGCATCATGATAGCCGATTTTCATGGTATTGTTGTGTGAATGATGTTTGGTTTCAACAGGATGGTGCAACTTGCAACAATCGATTTATTACGTCAAACGTTTGATGACCATTTAATTAGCCGAATTGGTTAGGGCAATTATTATTGGATTGTTTTCCATGGCGCCGCAATAAAGAAAAGTGTTATACTGGCAAACCAGAGACAATTGAGCATTTGGAAGGCCAACATTCGGGATGCCACTGCCGAGATATGACTCCATAACTCGATATAGTACACAAAAATTGGTCCAATGGAATAAGGTATTGTAAAGCCAGCCGCGACAGCTATATTAATGAAATATTATTTCATTCCTAAACGGAACAATTGTACTTCACAGCAAAAAAAAAAAAAAAAAAAAAATTTGGCTGCTTTGGGTTAGGTTTTTTTGGACCTTGAAATTTAAACTTTTAAATGGCATACCCTTTCTGTTTGAATAATTTGTATGCTGCTTCAGCATATCGTAGGGCATTGTTGCTCATAAATATCGTCTCTTAAAGTTCGGTTTTGGTTTTCGAAAGCTATCAATATGGACGATTTGAAAACGAAAGGCTGATGAATCTAACCACAATTTTGTGTGTGGCACAATGTGGCGTATGATTAATTTTATTTTTGTTAAATTAAATATCACTCATACCACCTGTTAAATCGTGTTGTAAAAGATTTGTAAAGTAAATGTTTTTTTTTAGTCACTTATTTTGTTCACTAAACTGTATCCTGCATTACCATGTGAAAAATAACTTTTTTGTTGTTGTTAGCAAATAATATTCTCTCTCCCTCTCTGTGTGTGTGTTTAATATTCATTTTGTATTGTAATGGTATTTAATGAAGTAGAAAAACAAAAAAAGAGTAAATAACAGAATATAATTTATATTTCAGACATCATACGAACGGTTACCTTTATTGCAGGTCATAAAACAATGCGGCAACATTTATTGAACCACTACCGCTACCCTAAGTAACATCAGAATTTCATGACCACGTTCTTACAAGTATTAAAAACGTAAAATGCTGCTGGTTGCACTATAGCTAATGCAGATGCTTTTAATGTACTCCAGCTATTGTGGTGGTTCGCAGCCGATGACTGTACCCTAATAGCTATTAGTTGTGATAATTTACATGTCACTGGGTTATTACTCATTATATAATTCGTCATAATAACAATCCAGTCAGGATTATGATCAAGTTACTCACATCACATGTGTTGTGTGTGCGAATTTCATACATGAGTGGCGGGACCTACAGTTTAAAGTGTAACCCTAAGCGACAGATTTACTGGTTTTGTTCGCATAATCTGACCTGGAGTTGGAACCTTGGCTTGACGTCTAATAAGCCAACACACTACCTACTAGACTGCGGTAACTTTTGCTAGACTATTCCAAGGTTGGCATTGTCAAATGTGGGATTAATTACTGATTGAACTACAGTGAGAATAGTTGATAGGCATGAGAATGCTGAATAGTTGTTAATAAGAAACTCTACAAAATCTGAGATGGAATTTTCCAATTTCAATATACTTTCACGTCTGTCACATCATGCCTTTTGTTAAGCAGTTTGTCATGTTCATTGTAACGTCTTGGAAGACTTAATTCAGCAATGCGGGTATTTAATCTATTGCATGTTTGGGATTTATCATTAGCGACTAGGTTGTTCGAAATATCTGAATTGCCTGTATGAGATCTACCATTAACGACTATGTTATCTTAAATGCCTGAATTGCATTATTATTGACATGGAGTGTATTACGATTGTATGGAGCGACAAGTTACTCAAACTAAATTCCTGGAAGAGTTGTGATGGAAGATCTCTTATACATACTAACACACATAATTGCAACCCCTCAGTCTGGATTACGACCTAGTTTCTCATACCACTCATGTTGTGTGTGTTAATTTTAGTTTAAGGCCGACTCCGAATGACGGATTTTTGAAAAACTTTTTCATGATAATTTCAATTATTCTCAGAATTTCTGCCAGGAATCTGCTGAGAGGAAGTTGCCGAATAAAATATTTTCATCTTTTGTTTTGTTGCAAATGTCTGAACTGGGGTTTGGCGTACAACTAATAAGCCAATACACTTGCTTCTGGATTACGGCGTTGTCTTCTTCTATGCGTTTTATTTAAATGCAGAGTTCGTAATAAATATGATGAAATAATAAATATTTGTAAGTGTAAGAGACAAGGACAGTCCAACAAACATAATTTATCATTCGTAAATGGTCCTTAAACACAAAAAATTTACGCGGAAGACCCTTGCAGCCCTACTGATGCAAAACTTTTTTATATCGCCTAAGAAACAAGAGATAATTCTCGTGTGAATAATGAAAACAACTGCATTCGTTGGGAATCTTTCCCGTTTATCAAAGTGTATTGTAGTACGTAGAAAATGAAACGATAATGTACCATACAGCTTTACAAACCAAATACAACTCTAGACAATGGTCAATGGTGGTACTAAAGCAGATAAAAGTACGATTACAATTTAAAAATTTCTTTGTTTTTTTTTTTTGTTCTTGCTTTAATGTAATGTACTTAATGCATTAACGCATTCAAACACGTTCGCTTGTTGTAGATTTAATGATAGAGTGTGGACAACAGCCATTCACATTACACATGCATTTAATATAATGGTATAAAACGGGGAAAATGTACAGTAACGGTACAAATGATACGGTTTGAGTTAGAATTCAATAGAATACTCATATAGATTTTAAAATCTTCCATGGTGGACCATGTAGAAGTGTATGTGTAAATAAACGTGCAAAGTATGCATGAACAATAGCAACAACATTCAGCATGTGATATAATTTCGTCACATCTAAGCAGAAGACTTTGCTGCCACCGTCACCAGCCAACTTGTGCATTTATTCAGCAAATCTTAGGGAAGAATAATACAAAAAAAAAAGTACCAAAACACATGCATATCCTGTGAATTTATTAACTGGCAGGAATAAAATATACGCATGAATGGATAATATGTGTATGCTATTTTATATTCCTTTGTATGGCACAGTGGTTCGAAGGAAAATTAAAAGAATTTTGTTTGGAATATTTGGAAGCTTTACTCTGCTATCCACTGAGCAGTTACAAATAAACTGGGCTATCATCTTATGAAATCAAATGAAGTTTATATTTTAAAAAGAATTGTTGACATATATTTACGAGAGAAAAGATACTCTGAATATAGCACAGAATTGACAGCGACAGTACACAATGTGATTGCATATTGAGGTAGTTCTTAGGTCTATTGCCTCTGGAGGGTAAAAAAGCATATCGCCCGAATAAATCTTAAACGGTATGCGTAGAATGATGAAATATCGAATAGTAAACAGATCTTATACAGCCAATTATGTCATTCTGATCTGATATCGATTTCTGATATCGATTTCATAGATAATGCCATGACCTGGGAGATTAAGTGCTACGCAGACATAATACATCAGAATACTTACAATACTTCTGTCTATCTGATTGCAATACTATTTTCCCGGCAGACGTATAGGTTACAAAAACGTCTTATAAGATGATATGGAACAACGATAAAGTAAAGAATTATTAGGACACACTAGAGTCAGGACACTTTAAAGTTAAGCCTCTCTAGACCCAAACCAATCTAGAGTCATGACACTATAGAGCCAGGACACTCCAGAGTTAGAACAATCTAAGGTCGGGACACTCTAGAGTTAGGACAATCTAAAGTCAGGACAATCTAGAGTTAGGAAACTCTAAGGTCAGTATAGTCTAGGGTCAGAACACTTCAGGGTCAACAGGATATGAAGAAGATCAAGTATTTTTAAGACAGGATAAGAGTAAACTGGTAAGGCTGAAATACTAATGGCATCTCGATTATTGCAATGTACTTGTGACACATACATAGATGCGATAATTGCTAACAAATAAATGGCATGTGGAGACATTGACGAAGCTATATAGTCTTTCTACAGGTTCTTCCGAACAAAATTATTCGTTTATTATCCGCTCTGTTTTGTCAAAACACCATGGCTAGCCATCGGTAACGATATGTTTTCGCTAAATGGACCCTTTATTCACATCGAAAAACCCTCACCGTTGGACTGGATGAACATCTATATGAAGAAACAAAACTATCGAATTTGGGATGGAAGCAATCCATGCGATCCATGAGATCGTAAAGGTTTGCATGAATCTTGAAAAAGTCATTGCTTGATGTGGGTTATGGGCTGGCGCGTCATCAGTCCATATTTTCGAAAACGTCCTGTAGCCGGGCCATCATTGTTAACCAATGGTCGATGATGACTGACATTTTTTAATCAGAATTGGCTAATTTGAACACTAAGGTCATTATTGTTTAACAGGATGATGCTACATAACTCATGCCATATTGGATTTTGTATATGAATTTTTGGAGGCAGGATTATCTCACGTTACATACGAGTATTTTCAAATTCAGACTGATTTATGTGCCAGACCTGCAAAAAATTGGGCATTTCGGATGCACTCCACTGAGAGCAGGCGAAGCGTCAATAGGACTTTTAACGAAGGCAAAATTTTGATGATATCTCACACACACAGTGGGTAAATTAAAAGATAGAGTGATAAGCAGATCGTGTATGAAACAATTGCTTTTTAAAACCCCTGCTTTCCATGCAGGAGGTCTAAATATTTTGTAGATCAGATGCTGATTAGAAGTTGACAAACGTAGAAAATAAGTAAACGATACCGGTTTTCAACTAATTTTACGTAGTTGATGGTCATTGGGGAATGTATAATAGGCTGATGCTATGGTATAAGGCATGTAGCTGCCCCTTTTCCTCAACTTACCTTTCCACCTAACAATCTAAGAAACTTTAGTCCTTTTTTTTTTTGTTTGGAAAACTTATCTGAATTAAATACCTTGTTGGTATTGAATCTCAGTCTCACTTAAAAAAATTATCATTGCAAATGGTTGAAGGATTATGCAACATACCACTGTACATAACCCAGTGGTACACTGTACTGAGAAGAAAATCCGTTGCAATATTTTAAATAAATGTTCAAATACCATTTCACGTTTTGTGATATTAAAAGAACTTGTTCAACAAGGTAAAGCATTAACGTGGCTAATAATTCATGACGCCTTTTTATTTTGTTAATTTATGTTTCAACAATAATTTCAATGATTACGATTTACGATTTCAAAGAGTTTTACGCTTTCGCTAAGAAATTAATCAAAATTCATTGAGTTGTAAGGTAAATTAAAGAAAACAACAAAAAAAAAAACCAAAAAAAAAAAAATTCGAAATTCTGAACGAAAATCAAATTTTGACTGACTGAACATGCATGTCTCTCTCTGTACGTGTATTAACTGTAAAATACGTACGTTTTGTTTGTTGTTTCTTTCAATCTTTTGCGAAATGTATGGCATAAAGCTGAAGGGCTATAATTTTAGCCTGAACTGTTCTGGGTTACACTAAATATGAATACAGAGTTTGGAAAACGTTAATACTCGTATGTGGTGCATGATCAAACATCAAAATGTTGTAAAAATAACAAACGGCACGTAGACGTAGACAGTACGCGTTTGTTATTTGCAACAGCCCGTATGTATGCCTTTATATTTCTTTCGTTAGTAGGTTTATTTGAATTTTTCCATTCATTCAATTCCATTCCATTTTCGTTAATGTTGAAATGAGAACAAAAAAATCAGCAGAAGAATATTGCAGCAATATTTGAAATGACAGCTACAGACCTGGCCCATGATTGCCTTTTTAAAACCACCCACTCATGTAAATACATTCCTATAAGTAGGGAGCAGAAACAAAAATACGAAAAAAAAAATGTAGAAAGGGAAACAAAATAGAGGAAGAATAATAATATTGTGTTGGTAGTGTAGCATAAAAATAACCAGAGAATTATAAAAGGGTCTGGTTGGACCATTTCGATTTATCTGCTTCAGTTTCTGTTGCTATTGCTGTTGTTATTGTTGTTGTTGTTGTTATGCTTTTATCCAAGTTGAAACGTGACCTACACGTTTTCACGCCAAAGTCACGTTTTTTCTGGGTAATTTACGTTTGCGAAACAGTTGTTGATTTTTTATCTCTCCTTTACTCCTTTACTGTTGTAGATGCTGTCTGTTGATTTTGTTCTCTTCTGTTCTCTTCTGTTCTGTTCTGTTCTATTCTGTTCTGTGCTTCAATATCGTCATTTTTCTTTCGTATTTACCGCACAGCATTCCTGTTCATTCATAATAAATTGTCTTCGTTATTTAAAACACAACAAATGAAGTACAAATACAACAACTCTACAGGCAACACTCTACCACTGGTGCTGCTGTCCCTTTCAAGGAAATGATTAAAGGATTAAAAATCAATATTTTTTCCTTGAAGACCTTAAATGGAAAAATATTTATCAAGGCGTTCTAAATGGAAGAATGACAACACACAACTTGTTTGTGTAACTATTCCTATGGCTTTTTAAAAAAGTTGAAGTATTTTAAATTTATCGACGAGCAGACTGAATAGAAAAATATCTTGACGTATAACTTACACAATCAGAAATACATCAACGTATTATTAAGGCCTACTTGGATGAAGTCATAACGAAGCAATGGATAATTTGAAAGGAAAAAGAAAGAAAATATTAAGATTCTCTTAAGACCAAATAAAAATAAAAATGTCCTACAAGACCAAAGGCAAAGTCAACCTAAAAATGCATCGATTTACGAAAAAAGGTGATTTTTCCCTAGCGCATCAATAAGACAGCGAAACACAAAATACTATACAGTGCTGTAGTTATCATTGAAGAATTCGAAATAATTTTCAATATTCGATGATTGTCCTCTTAAAAGTTCTATACTTTCGTACCTCAATTGTTGGATAAAACTTTTTATGATTACGGCCTTGTTCTTCACAACACTTACGATGTATTTGTTAAGTCCCGAATAGCCATACGTCCACGGAATGCACGTTATTGGTAGCAAGTGGAGAGCATTGTAAATGCTTTTGGATATTAAATATCCGGTTCGGTAATCGCCTTAATTGCTTTTCGTATTCTAAATACGAACATACGTTCTGTTACGCTCCGTGAATGTTGTTTATCGAAACAGGGCTTTAGTTATTTCCATGGATAGTGAGTTTAATGTCGATTTCTAATTGCAGACTTTGAAAGCCCATTCATAAATTTAATTGTAAAGCTTTTGCCAGAGTGCTGGCATTTTTGTTAAGCCATCATATCAGGGCTGAGGTTCTTAATCACTTTCGTCTAATAAGTAAGACATACCTTACTGGACTACAGAGACTACCATCTTCCAGTCTAATAATAATGTTTACTGGATGATGCAGAATATATACTCGTATGTGGTCTGGATCAAACGTGGTTGCAGCAATGGCTACAGGAGTAGCCAATCTTGCTAGAAGTAGATTTCGATTTCCTAAAAAAGATGTTAACAACGACTACTACGCTGAAATACTTGTGATATTTGATAGTCTATTTCAATATACAAATAAGAAAAACCGTACTGTTGGGAAACCTGGGCATTTGAACCGAATACTTGACACACTAGCAATAAATCTCAAGAGGATGAAATAAATTCAACTGGTTTAATAGGGGGATTATATATGTTAAAAAGTACTTGGAACATAATATTCACTGACTATACAAACAAGAAGAACTAAGAGCATAAAGAATAGTCTTATAGAAAACAGCCTTTATAATCTGATGGGTATTTCGAACAGACGTTTTAATTAAAAACTGGGCTTATATTCAAACTAAATGAAGCCAAGGTTTTCGGGGTAGAAAAGGATGAACAAATGGTACAGTAGAAGAAAGGGAGAAGTCAATTACTAAACAACTCAAACACTGTCTGGACATGGCATTATCGGAAAATATCGATTTAGAATGGAAAAATCGCTTAATATGGTGTCCGAATTTCAATTTAAGTGACTTTACCCGCCTCCAATACAATCCATCTGAGAAGTCCAGTCACCTTCTAAAAATGGAAAAAATTATGGAAAAAAATCATCAGTAAGATCAGTTTGGCCTAGAGAAAAAAGAGGTGAGAATCAACAATCAACAAGATTCCCCATCACTACACCAAATACTCGAAGGGTTTTGTTTCTAGGCAATGATAGATGGCAGCTACATTATCCTTGGGCTTGCTGCAACAGATCAATCAATTGTAAGGAAAACAAGTCAAAATAAATAAAAGTTGTTTAAAAATCTATCATTCGGAGGCGACTTTAAACGGTAGCTTCCGCCACTCATGTATTAAATTAATACTCACAACATAAGTGTTGTAAGAAGTTAGGACGTAACGCTTACTGAAGGGTTGTAATGACCAATGTTTGTATGCATGTAAACAAGGCAGGAGCAACACATTATGGAAGCAATATGCCTGCAAGAGGAGTACTGGATAAAATCTGTTTAAAATGAAAAATCTGACAATTCAGGCTGTTTATATCGCAAAGAATACATGCTACTTTAGACTTAGGCTGTAGAAAAATAAAAATAAATTTGAAAAATAAATTGTTTCCAAAGAAACCTCCATGAACGAAATACTCCATTTAAACAAAAAATTTTACAAAAGTGGTAGAGTGAGACTGAAGGGGCTTGATCTGGACAGGCAATGATAATCAAGGGTATAGTAGAATATCCTTTGGCTTCTAATCGAAGTAATACTCATTCGGTTCTAAGATTGTGATACAAAAGACAGCAGGAACTGGAATTCTTGCAGGGAATTCAAATCCCTGGGTTAAGCATAAAAATGGGGAAACAGAAACAAATTTATTATAACTATTTTAAATTATTATGATTATTTTGTATTAATTCATTGCATTAAATTTCAATTTTTGTTTTTATTTAAGCTTTCCAAAAAAAAAAAAAAAAAAAAATGCATGACAAAGTATGTTTTTTTTTTCTTTCAGCATAAACTTCCCTCATTTTATGAAATAATTTTAATTAATTTTCTCATTACGAAATTTTTTTTCACGTTTCATTTCATTTCATATCTGGCTTTTATAAGCAAAAAAAAGAAAAAAATATCTTTAAAAGTGTCAAATGACGTTTACAAAACTGCATGGTTCTTTTTTCTTTCTATTTTTTGAATTTTTTTTTTCCTTTCTGCTTTACTAAGTAATTATAGCAAGTTTGGTTTGACAGACAGGCTAAAATAAGTTTTTGAAAATTAGTGGCACTCCACAGCAATTGTGGCATGAGAATCGCCAACGCTGAGTGCATTGGTGGCCTTCCTTAGTGGTGGTGATGGTAAGGCAAGCAAACGAACAAAATTTTGTTTAAAAAAAGGAAAAAAAAAACAGAAAAAGGGGAAAGAAGAAATGCAAGTGGATTAAAATTTGACATTTATGACAGTTTTCTTGTTAAGTCGTCCTAAATTTTAATTTTGCCCACATACAGTCACACAAAAAAAAACGCACACACTCACGCTCAACAAAAAGAATGAATGAGAGTGAAAGATCGTGTTTTTTTTCTCCTCCACACAACATTTTAATGAATGCAATTAAAAAACGAAAGCCAAGGAATTAAAAAAAAAGAAAAAATTTAAATTATTTAAAGTTTTAATTAAATTTCAATTAAAGTTAAATTTTACGTTGCTCTGAAAACTTTAAAACTCAAATAAATACTCGTAAACTCCAGTAAATCAAAAGAATCATTTATTCATGCCTCAGTTGTTAGCCCAAGCTTAAAGTGTTTGTGCTTGTATTTAAGATTATTATTGTCTTTACAGTTTTTATTGTTGTTTTTTTTAATGCTACCACCACCTTAAATCTTAATTACCAAAAGCCGGTAGTTTAACGCAGACGTCTGCTTGTATGAAAAAAACTTTACAACTAAATGAGACTGAAAATGGCAATTTTTTTTTCTTTTATTCAATGCTTCTTTATAATTTTAATTTAAATCAAAGAGAGAGTAAGAGTCAATGTCAAAAAAAATAAGCAAGTTTTTAAAGCGCCTGCCCGAGAATTATAGATAAATTTGCTTATTTGGTAAAAGGACTCAACATAAAAAAGCGCCAAAAAAATGTATAGCATGAGAGGAAATTTATTATATACACTATATTTTACAAGCATGAGAGAGATTTTGTATATTTTCTCAAACTTCTCTAGTTTGATGGTAACTCGGTCAGTACAGGGACTGTGTTTATCCGTGGCGGGCCACTATGTGTTCTCAAGTGAGTTTTTGGTATCAAAGTTAGCACTCCCACCTATCGAACTTGTGCTAGGGAGAAATATCAAAGAATTAAAAACAGTTTGTATTATTATTTTTGTTTGGAGGTGTTAGTGTTCTGTAACCATATTGGATTTATTGTACTGTTTTCAAGCTATATAGGGTAACAAAAAAATGTCTACCCCAATCGTACTGCCCTGCTAAGTTTCAGAATGGTGTTTGGCGTGAGTAAGGGTAACTCTCTATCTAGTAGTTGATAATTTCCCAGGCGTTTTCCTGTGAGATGAATTAAAGCCTCAGAGTTTGAAACTAAATTCTCATCAACACAGAATCTCCATACTGGACTTGAAGCGATCCCTATTCAGGACACTTCGATGAATTGCTCAAATTTCTTCTTCGGTCCTTAAATGCTGGACAATAGAAGAATATCGCCTCATTTTAATGCTTGTTGTAAGGTATTGGTTGCCTGATCAAAGTTAGGATTGTCTCAAGTCCATTAAAGTAGTAGGTTTGAAAGTAGTAGGTTCTTCCCTTTTACCGTGTATACCATTTCAAATCTCTCTTTCCACTTCACCGGAAGGGCCTGGTCATATAAACGGCATTGAAGTTTTCTTTTCCTCAAACTAATCTGCCTCCTTCTCGTTAGAATTCACACATGACAATGGCTCCAGTAGAAAGGAATCTAATTTCCACTGCCTGGATTAATCACATCAGGCCCGTTGTGAAGCCACATGTGGACGCAGTCCCTGCTGCAAGCGGAAAGGCTGCAGCCAGAAAGGCTAATAAACGAAGGTATATCCTTGACGTCAATAGATGATAGCTCCGTTAAACTGATAAGAAACGGAGAGCCAAATAAACCTACTCTACTCTACTCTAGTCTTCTATTCCTCAGCAAATCTACACCCACGGCAGAAATCGTTGAATGACCTGTAAGCATGGCCACTGTGATTGAGATAATGCCACGCTGAAGTCCAAGTAGTTGGCTGGTAGCGCCTTCTATCTATCAGGGGTCAAGTAAGCTAGCGTGGGAGAGGACACCCTCACTGACCCCAGGATAGGTTGATGCATACCATGTATGTATGTCTATAAGCATTTTAGAACATTATTGAATAGAATTTATGATTGAAAGGCCCAATGAAGCCTTTGCAAAACGAAAAGCAGCCACACCCTCCTTAAAACACTCAATTTGTTGAAAAAAATTTTTTTTTTCGAAATAATTTGTTAAGAGTGTTTGATAAAACCTTTTAACCATGCCAGTTCATGTTCAAATACATTTTTCAAATTCTATTCTTGCATAGCTGTTGTAATTTTCTTTTTTTTGTTCAAGATATTTTTCAAACTTTTAATTGTTTTCAGATTTCTATTTAACTTAACTCGATGACTTGAAGATAAAAATTAATTTTTGTTTTGTTTTCAACTTCCGTTGCTTCTTTCCGTCTAACGGGAAAAACAAAAAACATTTAATTTTTTTTGCCTATTTATGCAAAATTTTACTGTAAATCAAATAGATTTTTATTTGTATGTGTGTATGT
>QOCX01002229.1:2281-24032 GCA_005959815.1 Sarcophaga bullata | reverse complement strand
AAGTGATGATTATAAGAACTTTACTTGGATTCATAGGCGAAATATACATTCTAACCGAATCTATGAGTGATTTTAAAACGATCACATTGCTACAATAGTTGTGTTATTCGAATTATTTAATGGCAGCTAATATTATTCGCTTTTTTATTCGGTAGACGTTATATTTATTCCGAAAAACAAGCGTTCATTAACCTTATGGCCACTTAAAACCAAACGATTACGATCAAGTGCTCGTGAAAGGCTTGATTTTAAAAGCTTAACGCTAATCTTGAATCAACGTCGACTTTATGTCTTTAGTTATACAATATTGTCTTTAAATTAACGATTAAATGTAGCCAGATTGAATTATGTTGAGCCTCTGGCAATATTACAAAACAAAAAAACAAAAACAAAAACAATTTCAAGCGAATTACATTTACAATGAATCGATTACAATATATTTTGCATTTTACTCGTACTTCGTAGCGTAATTTTATTGGATTCGTTTAAAAAAAAAATTTTGTTCTTTGCATTACACACAGTATTTAAGTTGTGGACAGTGTTTGGCGTTAATGCTCTACTTAAACTTGATGATAAACAGACAATCTGCTTCTTAATTACATTGTGTAACTTTTATAAGTGCAAATGTGTAAAAGAGTATTTTGTATAACATTCTTGTCTGTAAGTAAGTTTGTGTGTGTGTCAGTTAAGTGTGAACATGTTCAAAAACTTATTCACTTACCAGTGAAAAGTTTTTTGTGAAAAGAACACCACACCAACCACACACACGCATACACACTCAAAAGCAAACGGAAGAGAAAAAAAAGGAAAAGATTGTCTGATTAAATAAAATTATATGGCATGAGTATGTATTTGTGAATGCATGTCTGTCTGTATGTTAGTGTACGTATGCGAAGAGATTAATGAAATCAATAAAGCGGCAATAAAGTTTCGGATAAAATTGATTTTCTTCTTTACTTATTTCATTATTTCGTTAAAAGTTAACAGCAACAACTAAAACAAACAAAAATAATATGAGATTGCTAACATACAGTGTGTAATATAATTATACGAATGGTGATAAGAAAATGTTTACTTGAAACACAATCACTTACATGAGACACACTTATATACTTAACTCGTTATAAAGCCTTTAGTCAGAACTACAACCTAGCTTCTAGCACTACCCATGTCAAGTGTGTTAATTTAATACAGGAGTGTCAAGACCTGCAGTTTAATGTTGACAGAAGTCGACGTAGTGTAGTAGGTAGTGTGTTGGCTTATTAGACAAAAGGCCACAGTTCAAATCCCCGGTCTGACATCAAAAACGAAATTTGAAAAAATATTTCTTCGGCGACTTCCTCTCAGCAGATTTCTGGCAAAAACTCTGAGGGCAAATAAAATTGCCATGAAAAGTTGCTCAAAAACTGTCGTTCGGAGTCGACTTTAAACCTTTAGGTCCGCCACTCATGTATAAAATTAACACACAACATAAGTGGTGTGAGGAGCTTAGGCGTAATCCTGACTGAAGGATTGTAATGGCCATTATGTATGTATGAATGCGTATGTCAGACAAGAAACACTAAAGCTGGATGTACATGACATCAAGCTACACTTCTGTATTTCATTCAAACACCTATAGTCTCGAGAACCTATAATTCAACACCCAGTTCCGAAAGCTCGATTATAACGAAATATGAAAAAATATTTCTTTCGGCGAATTACGAAATTTGCTGTGAAAATTTCTCAAATCATTCACAGGCTTGATCTATTCCTGGATGAAATTAACAAAAACGTCATGGATGGTGTGATAAACTAGGTTGTAAACCTGACTAAATGGTTGTCAATGACCAGTTAACCGAGTAATAAAAATATTTAACAAATTCGTCCCTAAAATTATATTATCGACTGTAGGTAGATATATTTATCGTGCATCGATAAAAACCAACTGGTAATTACTTTTAAGAAGTTTAACAGTAAATACGCCTGTGCTATAGACAACATTCAACTTCGTTGACGTTAAGTTTGCTTGTATTTCATGAATCAATATCAACCACTGACTGACAATCAGTCTGTCAAATAGATTGTTTTTGGTTTCATATGACTTACTTAACCATACAAACACACACACGTAAACACATGTATCTTCTAATGAAAAGGTACGCACTCAGATTGACTGAATTGTACAAGACCAATACAACGTAGATAATAACGACAATAAGTCAAGAAACACAACACAAAGTGCTGAAGCTTAAATGTGTACGTGATGTTTCAAGTCTGGGCAAAAATTTCACAATTTCAGTTTAGACTGTTGACTGTTGGTCAAATATGTTGGTCAAATACAGTGTGGATAAGAATTTATAAGTTGAAGATGATACTGGTAAGGCCACATGAACTTCATAAAATTCAGAGAATAAAAACCTTATAGTTTGTGTAAAGAGTATTCTCACCTATGAGTTACAGATCTGAGATTATTTTTAAAGAATTGCCATCTTGAACTTACTGCTTAGAGTTCAAATGCTTATGTCAACTTCTGTATGCAAAGGCATCTGGGATATGTAATCGAAGGATATCAATGTTAACATTGATGACACTGTTAACTGGCAGTTGTACTAATGCTGTTATCATTGTTGTTATTGTTCTAATTCAAACAAGTTTTAGAATCCTCTGCCTACTAAAATCCAAAGTAAATTCTTTACTACATTTATGGTTTACACAACAGAAGGGCAAACTAAAGAGCGAAGGAAGGAAATATCGTAGAAACTAGAGTGAAATAGTGTTACAGTAACATCAGGTTAATAACATTGGTTAGGCGTACAGTATAATAAAAAAAATTCCTTAACATTGCTAGTCTTGGCCATTTTTTGTAGCAATGATTGTCTTGTATACGTACATACATACATAGTTGGTCATTACAACCCTTCAATTAGCATTAGTTTCACACACAACTTGTGCTATGTGCATTAATTTAAACATGACTGACACTACCTAACTGTTAACAGTCTAAACGACGCTGAACGACAGATTTTTAAGCAACTTTTTCATGACAATTTTATTAACCCTCAGAGTTTTTGACAGAAATCTGCTGAGAGAAAGTCGCCTAAGGAATATTGTTTCATATTTCGTTTTCTTCGAGATATCTGATCTAGGGCATAAACCATGACCTCACTACCTACTAGACTACGGCTACGACTACGTATTGCTTACAATAACATTCTTCGCAAGGCTACACAAAGCAACGAATAAGCGGAGTCATGCTTGTTCGATGCTGTTGCACATATACTTGGGCTGTGTTATCCATACGAATTTCTTCTGCTGTCCTCAATACTTACTTATATCCTAGACCATGTCGGATAACAGCCTAGGTTCTATAAACTTTCTTGTAAAATATTTTGTCATACACTTAAGCAAAGCGAGTTTTGCAGTTTGGACTTGGTGGACGTGGGGGCACGCTGAAAATAACTTCTATTACCACCATGTTAGATTAGAAATTCTTTACAAAGTTGTGTTTTTTTTCCATGACTACTTTCATGCTTTAGATTGCCTTCCAAACAGTGTAACAACATAAGTCAAGGTAGCCTAAAATATATAGTTTTTAATAAGTTTTCCTTATAATACTTTTGTTTTGTTGAATACATTAATAATGTTTGTGTTTTGTTATAAAATAGAATTGAGTTAACACGTTCGTTTTTTATATAAACATATTGGTGTACCTAAACTTATGCTCTGCACTGTATTTATTATTGTGCTGTGTCCTAGTAGTTCGCTTTTTTTTTCTTTATCCATAGTTACTCAAGCATTTATTATCCCTGCAGGAGATATGACGTGCTTCACTACACAATACTTGAATACATCACTAGACTTTGGCTTCAATTGAATGATCTGAACACAGACGATATGTGATCTCAGCAGGACGGCGTTATATGCCAGACAGCTCCAGCCACATTGGATATTCTGTGCAAATGATTTGAGGACATGGTCATCTCACGTGGAGGTCGTGTGAACCTGAGAAGTTTCTTTAAGTAGCAGATCTATGTCACTGGTTTGCATGGATTCTTGCAGCACAACGTTGGCCAAGCCACCATTGTCTCTTGCTAGCTCTGTAGATCGATGATTACAAATATCTTTTAACTTGATGTGGATGATTTGAATACTGACGACATAAGGTTTAAAACAGGCATATGGCTCATGCCTCATTCGATATTCTGCATGAGTGATTCGAGGGCATGGAGATGATGTGTATTGGCCACCAAAATCGCTGGGTTTGATATCTTTAGACTTTGTCTCAAGCCACAAACCACAGCGGTCTTTACAGCCATGCGATCCATCAAATTCAACTGAACATCTAAAGGATGTCGTATTTCACACATAAAGGCATTAAGGAAAGCTTTCAAACAAATAAAAATTCAATGATATCTTACCTATTACGCTTAATGGGGCAGCCGGTAATGTAACAAATTACATGAAATGTTGTATACACCGTAGTCTCTAGTAGGTAGGGTGTTGGCTTATTAGACAAAAGGCCAGGGTTCGAATCCCCGGTCAGACATGAAAAGTGCCATGAAAAGTTTCTCAAAAAATCTGTCGCTCTAAGTCGACCTTAAACTGTAGGTCTCAGCACTTATGTATAAAATTAACACACACAACATAAGTGGTGTGAGAAGCTAGGCCGTAATCCTGACTGAAGGGTTGTAATGACCAATTATGTATGTATGTATGTTATATACAAAAATAGTTTTAAGTGTTACAAATGAAAAAATAAAATTACAAAAAAATATTCAACATAACATGTGTGCTATTTAACTGCCCATGTATGTATGTAGGATATATTTATAAATTAAATTAAATATTAATTTTGATACACCACCTAGTCACAGACATTTTACGATCTAGAAATAACAGAAAGAGAGAGAGAAGAAAAAACCATATGTTGTCAGATTATCAATAATGCTTGAAGTATCGCGGAGGTAGAGACAGAGGCAGAGAAGTTGAAAGTTTATCATCAGTTTCATTAGTCAATTGTTATTCACGTGGCGTTAACTTTATATGAAATTAATCGTGAAAGTTTTCGTTGCTTGCCACCACGTTGCACACACAGTTTCATTATGTCGATTTAAGATGGCTCTTAGAAGCTTACTGCTGTCTTAGTATCTCGCAACCCAATGGCACCTAGCACACCAGCAATAGTAGAGTAGCAACAATCTGGCCAAACGATTGGGTTTTCAAAACCAAACTTAAGTATGGCGTATGTATAAACGCACACTTTAGCAGGTCACATAAACAAGGCAAATACAACAACAGCAGCCAGATTTCTAAGTTTGATAAGTATTACCACCACTATGCTGCCATAGAAAGTAGGCAGAATTGGGTGAATGGTGGCTTGTAGAGACGAGATGATAAAAACAAAGTGTAGGAGATATTGTTGAGTGCAAAAAAAAAAAAAGAAAAAGAAAGAAAGTAATTTTGCGGCATTCCATCGCCTCATCAAGTATGTTGGAAAATTTTTATAGTCAAACTGGAGTGATTGATGAAATACACTTGCGGTTTAAAGCTGACGGAGGTGACTAATACGTACGTCAAACTGTCAGAGAAGCTGGGTTCATTCGCTTCTCTAATGCGTTTCTATTTTTGTGTACGTATGAATGCGTGTGTATGTGTGCATGTATGTAATTGTATTAGTTTTAATGTAATTACAGATGTATGTATGTATGTATGTATGTGTTCTTGTATAAGCTTCAGATGATGACGATAAGCTTAAATGAAGAAAGTAAACTCTAATCAAGCAAAGAGTCTCATCTCATACCCTCTCTTCAAAGCTTTATGTTCTAACAGGATCTGTGTTTTTCTGTGTATGAACAGTGTTCAATAGTATTATTGTAGCTGTGTGTGTGTGTGAGATTTACTATAAAAGATAAAAGCTAACCATGTATACATACATACATAAACACACACAGACATAGTACATCAAATAATTTCTTATTTTTTAATGCATTTCAGTGTCAAGTCAAGTGTGTTTTAATATGAGCATTGAAGCGTGTTATTCTTAATCTTTTTTTGTTGTTTTTTTTTTGTTGTTGTTTAATTAAATTTTTTTCTTTTTTTAATTTTTTACAAGTTGATGGATTTATCCATGAGTCTTAGAGCAACTTCTCCTAGTTTAGGTGCCTGAAAGTTTTTTGCTTTTTTTTTTTTTTTTTTTTAATTGAAAAATAAATTGCCTTGTCAATACACTTGATTCCTTGATCTTCACTTACGTTTGTTTTTTGTTTTTGTTTGCTGTTTATAAGCGGTAAGCGGTTTTCTCTCAAATAAATTAATGAAGGTGAAAATAAAAGTAAATCGTGACTTTGTATATAATAAGCGAAGAGTTCTTCCTACGGTTTTCCATAACTCAAGAATTTTTAAATTGTCCGAGGTGTTTTTTTGTTTCTTGTCATTGCCAATAATTAATTTGATTTTCATATTTATTTCTTGCCCGAAATTCATTACAGTTATTTAATTTTTGTTTCAATTCCACTCTATTTTTTCTGGTTTTTTTTGTTTACAATTTCCAATCATCACACTTCACACTCTTTTTTCTTTTTTTTTTGTAAAAATCTTCCCTTATTTTGGCTTCCATTCCAAGAACTGTCCTTTTTTTCTTTGTTGCAATATTTTCCAATTGCTTATATGAATTTTTTGGCATTCAAATAGTAATAAAGGCCCCAAGTGTTTGTTTTAAAATTTTCCCCCGTTTTCTTACTCTTTTATTGCTTGTTTTGCTTTTGGTTAGAATAGAATGTGCGATGGAAGCATGATTAAACGATTATTCTGTGGGATAAAAATATTGTTTATCGAATTTGTATGAACATAATAATTAATAACAACAATTGAGATGAAATGTAAAAATAACACAAACGATATGAGAAATACGAAGCCACATATATTTATTTCACCTTTTAATTATTCCTTGTGAAAAGAGAAGTTTTATCTTAAAATATCATTTTGATTTCACGATACAGCTGTTTTGTTTACTCTTAACTCCATTATCGTTATTGTTCTTCGTCAAGTACGTCCAGTACTTTGGACTAACCTATTTGAGGATTCCATTCTCAGTACCCTCGAATGTTAAGATGTCTCTAAGTTCCCGCCGTGTTTGACCCTACAACTCACTTTCATTTCATATCATATATCATACCGATTGTTAGTTTTGTTCAGCCTTCCAAGCTCTCGATATTTTTTATATTCTTTAGTCAAATAATTACGCATAAACTCTTAATTAAAAATGTGAACCGGCTGTGATATGTTGCTTCCCACATTTATTCCTAGTCTTTAATTCCGTTAAGAGAAAAGTTGATGACTGACATGACCATCAAAAATTTTCAAGTTAGAACGTCCTATGACTCACCTCCTTCAACGAAGTAGCATCTGCAAAAACGAAATAATTATTCTAATGACGTCATGCATGTTTTTAATTTATTTATTATAGTCGCCGTAGCCATTTAGATAGAACCTTCTCATAGACGTAATGCCACGGTTTCAAATCCTAGGTCAGGTAATCTCCTCTCAGCAGCTATCTGGCAAAAATTCTCAAAGAAATTCTTGAGAAAAAATTAAATTGATTTGGAAAGGAATTTACTTTTGGAAAACTTTTCAACAAATAATGTCGTTTCAGAAGTCGACTTTAAACTGTAGGTTCCGCCACTCATGTATAAAATTAACACACACAACATAAGTGGTATGAGAAGCTCAGTCTCCTCCTCGGCTACTGTCTGAAGGGTGTTATTGGTCAATTATGTATGTATGTATCATGGTAGCAAAGGGAAGCTATCGATATATGTTGTGAATGTTCCAATTATGACTTGAAGTCGCCGTAGTCTAGTAAGTGTTTATACGGTGAGGCTATGGTTCAAACCTAGAGTCATATAACGACAAAACGAAAATATTTCCTCAGTGACTTCCTTTCAGTAGATTTCTGGCAAAAACTCTGAGCGTAAAATAAAATTGCCAACTTTAAACTTTAAGTCCCTCCACTTATGAATAAAATTAACACACACATAACATAAGTAGTGTGAGATACTAGGTTGTGACACTGACTGAAAGGTTGTAATGGCAACTAAATACGTACTTCTTAAAAATAACTTTGGCTGGCTGTGACATGTTGATTGTCATAATTCAAGTGTCGATTCAAATAGAAAAGTGTAGACTTTCATGATCATCGTATACCGGTTGGACGTGAAAGTACAGCCATGACTACTTGACATGTCATTCTCGATGTATTTACGAACAAAATACCATTGAGTCAAGAAGCAAAAATATTTAACGTTTTATTTCCTGATGACATACATATTTTTGTTTAATTATGTCTTATATTGTGTGCTATGTGTGCTGGGGTTGGTTAGCATATAGTCTTTGACTCTATTATTTGCATAATTTCATCAAGAATTATTGTAAAGGATCAGGTTACCAAAGGGTGGCTGTGTTTCTTTGTCGATATTTGTTGTGAATTTTTCCATTATATTCGACGTAAGGTATGGGCCTTGAATGCATAGACTTAAGAATTCGTCAAACTAGGTTTTATTTATTCAATCAGTTTCTACAAATCACCATGGATAACTACAGACTACGTCATATGTTTACTGAATAGGCTCTGAAGCAGTTGGTTACTTATTTTCATCGGAAAATCATTTTCAGCGATAAAACCCATTTGTGAATGAATGGATACGTCAAATGAACAAACGCGTCAAATTTCTGACGATACCAGTCTATAAGTCAGTCAAGTGGATTCTGAAAAAGTCACTGGTTTTGAACTGGCGGCTTAGTCCGTTCATATTTCTTTGAGAAAGATGTTGGCTAGACCATCTCAGTTAGCGGCAGGCACTATAGATCGATGGGTACGCAAATTCTTTTGACCTCAATTGAATGATCTGGCCACTAACAACATGTAGTTTCAACAAGTACATGCCAGACAACTAAAAAATTTCTTTGGATATTTTGCAGAAGCGATTTGATTACGTGGTGATCTTACTTGGAGTTGATGTGAACTGGCCACTGAGATCATGTGATTTGTCCCCATTAGTCTGTATGTGGAGAGGCGTATTCTAAACTCACACGTGTAGGTGTATATTCCACAATTTACAGCAATTCACAAAGCAAAATTCCAGAACAGTTTTGTCTTTCATTGTCCGGTGCTTAAGAATGTAAGAAGAAAAATTTGTGGGCAGCCAGAATTTATTGGTAGTTCGTGTCTAGCCAAAGGGGATTTAAATATTATACACGCAATCATAAAACTCTTGAAATTGTAATTATTTGATGAAATAGATAATATTGGTGTTACCATGGGACCCAAGTAAACTATGTTCATTAGGATGGCTGCCAATTAAACCTAATCTAACCTAACTTAAGCGATGTGATAGCGCATTATTTCATTTAAAAGTCCTTCTTGATTCGAGAAACTTGCAGAAAATGTTTCTGAAGAACTCAATAAAGGATTCCTTGCTAGAATCCACCAAATAAATAGAAAAACAAGAAGATTAAAGATGAACTAGAAGGTATTTGAAGGTAAACGTATGTATTATACTGTTTATTAGTATTTTTATCGATAACTTGCCTCTTTAATCCATTTATGTTCTCTATTTAGACATCACTTGCTGTTAAATGTTAAAGCAAGTCTAGTAGGTAGTGTGTTGGCTTATTAGACGACAGGCCAGAGTTCGAATCCCCGGTCAGACATCAAAACGAAATACAAAAAATATTTCTTCGGCGGCTTCCTCTCAGCAGATTTCTGGCAAAAACTCTGAGAGTAATAATAATTGCCATGAAAAGTTTCTCAAAAAAATCTGTCGTTCGGAGTCGACTTTAAACTTTAGGTCCCGCCGCTCATGTATAAAATTAACACACACAACATAAGTGATATGAGAAGCTAGGCCGTAATCCTGACTGAAGGGTTGTAATGGCCAATTATGTATGTATGTTGTTAAATGTTCAATAAATTTATTATATTATGGCGTCGATATTTTAATTTATAAATCAGTATCGTATCTCCTAAAGCAGCAGTATTTACAATTCCTTCAAAAGTCTTTTGCAAACATAATTAATGACTCTCTAACAGTTTGCTTTCCTTATAATGTTTAATGTTTTTATTTCTTTTTTTTACCCCCTTCCTGCTTTATTCATTGTGTTCATTGTTCATTGTGTTGTTGTTTTTGTTTAATAGAAACTAATAAAATGCAAAAACACTTAAAAGCAACAATAAAATGTCTGAAAACAAAACAATCAAAAGCAATGAAATGAAAATGAAGAAGAGAAAAATAAAATTTAAAAAAAACAAACTTAAACAGAAACAGAAACAGAAACAGAAACAGAAACAGAAACAGAGGAAATAGAATCAACTTAAGCTTCAACTTTTATGTCTTCATAAAATCCCAGACAAAGCGAATAAAAAGTGGGAATTAAATGAAAAATAAAAACGAAAAAAATAACCACGAACTGAACTGCTATTGGGGGAAAAAAAACAAACAAAAATTAAATCTACTTTGCGTTTTATAGTTTTTTTTTTTAGATTTTCTTTAGATTTTCTTTCTTTTCCATGCTTCTGTTTTCATTTTGGGTCTTTCAACACGTCCACATAGCGCTAATTTAAGGGCAATTGAAGAAATGCATGTTCATTTGATATTTAAGTTGGTGTAATAAACCGTTTGTACTGCGTTATAGCCACAAGCAATTGTTTTTTTACAGGTTAGGTTAGTAAAATATCGTTTGAAGAAAAACCATTTTATTTTAGTAGGCTCTAGAGATCATTTTGACCTTAAAGAAACATCAACAAACAGGGCAACCTCTGGAATAATAAAATATAACGGCGTATATCCATGCGTTGAACGAAAGTTCAGTGAGAGCAAAGTGACCTACACTGACATGTAAATAATAATCAAATCAAAAATTGTTGGAATAACTCAGGATTTTTGCCTTGATGTAATTGGCAATCATTAGACCATCCGATTGTAAATTATTTTAAACCTCAGGAGTATAGAAATGGCATTCTCATTACGAATCACAAGTTTTCTATGTATATAGCACAGACAAGAACCAATGAATTAACACTGACATTTGCTGTATAGCAACAATCCGCCCAGACAATGACATATTAAAGACAGTCCATGCATATATAC
Source organism: Sarcophaga bullata (assembly GCA_005959815.1). Lineage (NCBI taxonomy): Eukaryota > Metazoa > Arthropoda > Insecta > Diptera > Sarcophagidae > Sarcophaga > Sarcophaga bullata. The sequence continues at coordinate 12,906 of QOCX01002229.1, read as the reverse complement.
ATAATTGATCATTAGAAACCTTCAGGCAGGATTACGGCCTAGCTTCCCACACCACTTATGTTGTGTGCGTTAATTTTATACATGAGTGGTGGACCCTACAGCTTAAATTCGACTCCGAACGACAAATTTTTTGAGGAACTTTTCAAGGCAATTTTATTTACTGTCAGAGTTTTTACCAGAAATCTGCTGAGAGGAAGTCGCCGAAGAAATATTTTTTTCATATTTCGTTTTGATGATTGACCTGGGGTTTGAACCGCGGCCTTACTTCTAATAAGCCAACGCACTACCACACACTACAGTGGCAACTTCTAGACAGTCCATGACATAACAATAAAACTGAAAAAAAATCTAAAAACTTAAGCGTTTATTAGTTTCCTTGATTAGTTGTGGTAAATATTTAGCAAGGACAACAACCTAGCTGCTCATACCACTCATGCTGTGTGTGTTACAGTTTAACCTCGAAACCTAACAAAAGATTTGTGAGAAACTTCTTCATGGCAATTTTATTTTAATCTCAGAGTCTTTGGCAGAAGACTACTGAGAGGAAGTCACTTCTGCCAGCGTGCACGCTATAATTGGTATCTGTGGTGCAGAAGGAAAACAACAGTATGGCCGGGGGTTAGTTGTTTTCATCATTGGCAATGGAGTAACGTAGTCTGACCTTAGGTTCGATGTAGTGAAAAGCAAATGTGTGATCATTAACAAGATATTGGTGAATACGTTTACTACACTGTCCATAGTAAAACAGAGGGGCCTATACCCAATACTAGAGTTGACGATGATATTATTTCTGTCGACTTTTGATAATCCATGTTATTAATTTGAAATTATTATGAACATTAATGTTGATGTGGCAGGAAAAAATATTCTGAAAGTCTGCTTTCCGTAGGTTGGCATAAGTAACTACCGCAGGCTTATTATCTGATGGGGGCGATCATGGAACGATAGCATGTGGGTGACAGTTTATTAATAATAAGACCAGTAAGTAGTGAGACCAACTTACCCAGAGAAACGAAAATTATACCCGAAAATACCAGGATGGAACTGTAACAGTCAAAGGGTTGAAATAAGATTGTAAAAAATTCCTTCATTCCGTAGAAAATAATCGTTTTTAAAGGGTGGTCAGAGATAGAGATCTTGAAACACACAGAGACTTATTCGAAACCCATTTAAATGAACTCTATAGTCCGTTCCAGTCGCCGTTGTCTAGTAGGTAGTGTGTTGGCTTCTTAGCCATGACGCCATGGTTTAAACCCCGGGTCAAACTTCTAAAATAAAACGAAATAGGAAAAAATATTCCTACGGCGACTTCCTCTCAGTAGATTTCAGGCGAAAATTGTCATAAAAAAATTTCTCAAAAATATATTCTTCGGCATCGACTTTAAACTGTAGGTCATGTATAGAAATTAATATAACATTGTGTGAAGAGCTAGGTTGTAATCCTAGCTGAAAGGTTGCAATGATCAATTATGCATGTATGTATGAGTGTATATAGCTCGTTCCATCCTACGTATATTTACTTAAAAAGGGAGGATATCAACACCCATTTAGGTCCACGGGTTAGTTTGATTTTTGTTCCAATATGTGTCAGATTCAATAAATAATTGAAGGCAAACAAATGGATTTATAACACGTTCAACGTATAATACATACACACATACATAATTGGCCATTACAACGCTTCGGTCAGGATAACAGATCGTTCTTAATTTCTTTATTCTTTTATATCCACATTCAGTCAATATTTTAAGGCTTTAATCGGAAATTTAAAAAAATTTTCTCCTATCTTCATTGACTTGCGAATGTAAGTATGTATGTCTGTGTCATTGCAATTAGATGTACATATGTACACAGTCTGACATGATGGAAATATTTTTTGAAAAATTCATTCAATATTTGCGCCCCACAGAAATATGTCACTGACTTGTTCGTTCTTTGCCGACTTCAAATTATTTGCTGCTGTTGCTGTTGTTGTTGTTGTTGTTTTTGCACAAAAAAAAGCTTTTCATTAAAATGAATCTTAATATTTTAAATTAAAACGTTTGCTTTCTCTCTCTCTCTCTCTTTCTCTCATTTTCGATACATATTTTTGTAACCAAATAGCCAATGGTCGTAAGTCATTGTTGTTTAGATTGCGTGACAAAAGAACATTCATTTTTATTAAAAGTTTCAGCAGAAAAACAAAAACGATGAGAAAAAAAAATTAAACTTCAATGGCGCCAATGGCAAAACAATGGCACTTAAGTTACGAAAATAAAAAAGAAACACGCTTACACACGTATTTATGCAGAATCTTAAAGGAATCAAAACATGAATGGTAAGATATTTCTGATGAGTTGGTTAGAGTCGATACGGAGTTCGCAATCTTCAACATGTTATAGGGCATGTGTATTCCAATTGCTTCAGTTAAATTGGATGTTAGCCACGCTTATTATCGAGAAGCTTAATCTCGTTGGCATCAGGTAGAGTACATGCAATATTACCAGTCTATGCTGGATGATTACGGATAAGAAGAGAACCGATTTGCTTGCGCCCTTAAATCGCATGGCCATCCATTGCACAATAACGATTTGTGCAGGCCACTGTTCTTTTTGATAGGCATGCCGAAAGACTCAGCATTTTGACAAATGACTTCTGCAGGAGCTATAAATTTGCGGAGGAGGAAATGACTGTCTTTCGCGTCATGCACCAGCTTACTGCTCTTGTCATTAAAGAAATGAAGGTTTTCATCTCTCAGTTGTTTATGATATCCTCTTATCCCCGGTTGGAATTTATTGTATTAAGGCCCAACGGCTAGGCTAAACGCCTAGAGGAGGGTCTTACTAATACCATACAACACTGAGTGAAAATTCGGAGCATTACTGCGATATTTTATGATTGGGTCACCAATCTCGAACCATTTGGCATTCAACTGGTGGCAGAGTGGACTGCGAAACCTGACTGGAGGCTTATTTCTGGTACCACGGGTGTCGAAAGCCCCAGAGACTTGTCACTGCCCGACAATGGTGAGGCCGCTTGTGGGAGCAATGTGATGGCTGTGGTTTATAACCAAATCGCGTGAAAAGCGCAAGATCAGTGTGGGGCGTTACATTCTTGTGAAATTTACATGGACAGTTCTGTAAATAGATAATGAAGCAGGGAAATGATTTACTCGTGTCCGATCGTATAATTTTGATGTTAAAAATGCAAAAAAAATTAAAAAAGCCACAAAATCAGAAAGACTGCCTCATAAGCAATGCATATCGTCTCAAACACTATTCTTCACCAGTCCTAAAGTCCTTAAAAATATTTTCAAGTTCCCTTAATGAATTGATTCCTTTAGCAAAACATTCCAATGTTTCTCATAAAATATAGTTTTTGGGATGAACTGGTGAATAGGTCGCCGCTACGAATGTGTGTCTATGAATTAAATGTAAATTTAATATGCCAGTCTGAATGTTTTATTCGACATTCTTTGTTTCACTGTTCGAAGTCTCTTCTTCTTCTTCTCTATTTTGTGTTTTGAAGGAAATTCACATGCCCGTCGTCTACAACAAAAGGGCCATAATAAAAGGGCGAACTGAATTGAAAACGTGTAGTAAAGTAAACCAACAAATTTTGCTCATTAAAATACAATAGAAATTTTACACATACACATACACACAATAGTTCAAAAGCTGATACATATACTGTATATACATACTATACATACATCATGACATTGTCATCACATTCAAATTGAAATGCCATTAACGTTTTCCATTTAAAATACTTCCATACTTCCATACTTCAATCTGCATACTTAAACCTGTTAGTGTTAATGAGTTTATATATTGTATGTATGGGTGTGTATATATCTGTGTTTGTGTATATGTTTGGGTAATTTTAAGTGCAAATGTGTTATTTAATAATAAAAAAAAAACATTGTTTACAATACCCATTTACACTTTGTAATACTTTTTAATGCCCCTTCAAATACAAATTTAGCAAGAGAAGGATAGAGAGAGAGAGAGAGAGAAAGAGACAAAAATTTATTTAGTTTTCCATTATTATACTGAAGGGCGAAATAGTGAACAAAGAAAATCATAATCTGTGAATTTAAATTTAATAATTTCCAGTTGAAGGTCTTTTACATATCGAAGGCTCCGCAATTCCAGTTGGATGGTGAGATTTTAATTGAAAATCTCTTATTTTGCTTAGACAGCCAAGATGTGATTAAGACCTAAGGAACGTATTTAAACATCCGTTCATGTTCCTGAATGTTGAAGATAACTTAAGGCCATTTCGTATTATTCAAAGGTAACTCTTATGAGAGTGATTCCGATACTTTAGAGAACAAAGATATTCCGATTGCTTCGGTTAAATAGACCTTTATTAACTCATTTTACAATCTCAATCTTGTTGTAAACCAGAGGGCATGTTCAATATTGCTAGACTCTGTTTGAAATGTATGGATAAGACTTATTTGCATTCTTAAAACGCACGGCCATCAATCGCACAATAGCAATGCCGAAATATTTGGCCTTCCGTCAAATGATTTCTGCAGGAGCTGTATGTCTGAAGAGGAGAAAAAGTCTGACGGGGACGTATATTTTCAACGGGGACGTATATTTTCAACTTCTGAGATTCTTAACCGAGCTCTATGACATAAGGATTGCCGTAATAATAAGATTTATTTCTGACTCGAGTGGGCGTCGCTTTGGTATGTTTGATTCCCAGGTTAAATATTGTCTGTGATATTACAATGGGTCTAGATGCTCGCCTATAGTGAAACTCTTCGTTCAAGGAATGTCTGCCATTATGCCTAGCATACTACGCTAGAAGCCAATGTATTAATATCTGAACATCACTCTTCAATTTAGACAACCTCATTGGGTAACTTGATTTGACCACTTGATGGCATTATACCTGGTGACATTCAAAATGCGTAGAAATTTTTTTCTTGACTGTTAGACATTTATTGTCAATATATATCTAAGAGGAGTGTTTAGATGAAGTAGCTCTTTAAGCACGTATGTGTTTAAAATTATCATTGTCATGGTTGCCTTTCTTAGCATTGAAAATGCTTTAGGTAGTATTTGTTCTAGCCTTTCGCAATTTCTTCTTCGCACACTGTTTGGATTACCTCCATCTATGGAGGTACACAGTGACCAAATTTAATAAAGAGGGTAATTTCACAAGATCGAAGTCTTTTGTCATAATCAACATGTTGCGATCAACATGTTGAGTCCAAAATGTTGCGATCAACAAGTTGAGATCAACATGTTCCAATATACATATTCCTTTCAACATGTTGCGATCAACATGTTGAGATCAACATCTTGCGATCAACTTGTTGCGGTTAGCATGTTGGGATCAACATGTCGCGAGCAACATGTTGCAATTAACATGTCGCGATAAACATGTTTCTTGCTCTACGTGAGATTACAAACTTGTTGTTAATGCAGGCAACATTACCGTTGATGCGTTGAGTATTTGGTCTCAAACACTATTCGCACAATGCAACTGGTTGGGGCAACAAATTTGAACTCAAATCAATCCTTGCAAAAATTAAGGCACAAAAAGAGGTCATACTTGGTTTGAGCTTCTGATTCGTTTATCTATGGTAAGCGGCGGACACGATTTGGATTAGAGGACTTGTAAAACAGCTAATGTAACCTACACCTGCTTTAGAACAATTGTTCTAATCGTTCTGTTCGATTATGGAGTTGTGAGCTGGTAGACTGTGCTCAATAAAAATTGCAGTGTGAAGCTTCTTTATAAATTGAAGATGTCTATTGCTATATACTGCCTTGGGCAGTTATCCATAAGTGGCTTAGTTTCACCTAGTGCCCCGTCACTATATCTTAATGCAGAGTCGATCTAACGAGATAATAAAGTTCATAACTTTTATTCTAAATTGCAACACCATAAAAAAAAACATCTCTTATGATGTATTTAAGTTTGACACGATTCTTTCGATTGTAATCAAGCACTGTAACCACAGTATTTCGCCAGCTCTGGTATCAATGGTGACATAGATTACAACCGGATATATTTATTAGCTTATTTATGCAAGGCTTAAAAAACATTAGTTCGGGTAGCATGCTAATCTGTAAATATAGAAAGTTGTGGTTCGATTCAGAGAACAGCAATAAATCACTTTTTCGTTACTCATAAGTACTCATGAAATTTTGAGTATGATCAATAATATAAAAATTTCCTTACTCTGATTTAATCGTACTCAATACAACATTGATTGATAAGTACCAGTTGCAATGAGTATGCGTATAACGTTGACATCGAACACATTACCATTCGAAATATGTTTGATTCATACGCCTACTCATTTAGACTCATAAATTTAGAAGAAATACTTATAATATGTGCTCATAAATGATGCGAGTGATTCAAATCATTCATCAAAATTTACAATCTTAGTTAATGTTCCATTTACAACAAAAAAAAAAGACACACAAGCAAAAAAAACACAGTGCAGCAAGCAGAAAAACGCACAACCTTCTAGTGAGTATTGTTAGGTGTTCGTACTCGAATCATACTTGTTTTGTGAGTCTTGCATATGTTGAGTAAAGGAGAGTAGAAATCAAAAACATCATGCGTAGCATTAAGTATGAGTATGATGAGTACTTCAAACTTTGAATATGAGTAGTATGAGTATGATACAAAAATAAGTATGAATGCGTATAAGTATCAGAAATTATGAGTATGATTCGAAACTACTCATCTTTGTGAATAATCATTGCTGATCTATCACATACATACATAGTTACATTCATAATTGGTTCTTACAATATTTTAGTCAGGATTGTATTAACTTTATACATGAGTGGCAAGAACTACAATCTAAATTCGATTCCGAAAGACAAATTTTTGAGAAACTTTTCATGACAATTTCATTTTACTTTCCGAGTTTTTGCCAGAAATCTGCTGAGAGGCGGTCACCGAAGAAATATTTTCTTTGTTTTTGTTTGACATGTCTGACCTGGAGATTGAACCAAGGCCTCCCGTCTAATAAGTCAAAACACTATCTCCTAGACTACGGCGACTATAATTTCTTGAGAGTTATGAAATACTTTTAAATAAAAATAATAAACAAATACGGTATTTAACATTAATTTCCAGCAAAATTGCTCTCTTTTTCCTTACTTGCCGGTATTCCAATCCGAGGCATTACATAAGCAAGTAAAACTTCCTGGGTGTTGATTTCATTAAAAAAAATATTTGGTAACTCAACCAATGGCCACTTTATTTCCTCATTATAAAACTTTTTCCTTTAAAAATAATTTAAAATTATGGAAGAAAAGATGAAACCAAACCAACAACAAAGCTGGCGACTGGCTGAAATGTTCAAATCATGAAATTTTTATTAACAAACTCCGCTTAGTTGCTTTAGTTTTGTAGCACTTTCTTCTTGTTGCATCAACTAAGTCAGCAAATGGCCAGCAATGAAAATCAACAACAATAATGTAGCATGAATAAGAATAAGAAGAAGAAAATCACTTTAACAGTTTTTAGTACTTAAAACACATTTAGTTGTCGTACTGGGTAACTCTTCTAGTCATTTACAGTGTGTCCAAAATTAATAAAAAATAATAACGACACAACGACAACAACAATAATAAAAGAAAACTGTGTGGGAAAACTTAGAAGAACAACAAACATAATAATAGCAACAACAACAACAGACGACAACAACAACAACAATGAAATATATTTACATTTTACAAGTTTTGAAACGTAAAAGTCAAATGGCACAAAAGCATCATCGTCAACAACATCTTTCCTTAAGTTATTGCTTCTAGAGCTGTTGCTCTGTTATTGCTCTTATTCTTCTACTTCACATAGTAGTTGATGTTACTTTTTCATTATTATTGTTGTTGTTGTTGCTATTATTATTGTTATTGTTGTCATTGTTACAGATTCTCTTTCTGTTTTTTTTTATTTTGTATTGTGAAGCCTTTCTTGTCAGTAAGAAAGAAAGAAAGAACAACAAACCAAAAAACATACATACATACACACACTATAATACACGTACACACTGGCAAGTAAACAATTTTTTAAATGAGACATCAAAAGGATTTTATTTGCCATTGTTTAGTGTTTGCAAATGTAACAACAATAGTTAGATGGTTGCCTGCTTGGATGGTTGCCTGCTTGGCTGGTTGACTTGGATGCCTGTCTAAGATGGTTGACTAAATGGTTGAATATTTGGTCGCTTGATGGTTACCTCTAAATAAGAAACAAAAACAACAACAACTACAACAACAATAATAATAGCAAGAAAATTGTTGTATCCTTAGGTTGTCATCATTATTAAAGTTAACCAAAGTCGTTGCCGATGTTTTCTCTCTTTTTGTCATTGTATGCCAGTGTCGTTGGCAATATTTCTTAGATTTTATTGGACTAATACACCCACAAATCAGATAGTTTGTTGATGTATAAGTGTTTTTATTAGATTAGAAGCCAGAATACAGGAAGCTATAATTACGTATCGTTCTTTCTCCCTCTCGCTCTATTTTTTTCGTTGTTTAGAGCACAGTTAGATACTCATCACTTAATAAGATTGTGATCATTATCGTTTGTATGCTCCAGACCAAATTGTACATTGGTTTCTAATTTGTGTAGACTTTCGCTATAATCTAGTGAGTAGTAGCTTCCTCGATTTGGTCCTTCTAAAGTAGACCAGATCGTCCTGTACGCTGACTTTTGCTAATCACTGCATCAAATATCCGTCGTGCCTGCCAATAGGCCATTAACAACTCGACTCTCGAAGTTCGGAGTGTAACACATCCTTCCATGCTCTTCTGCTACTAACACGCCTTCGATAGATGACCTCAGCAAAGTACACAAGGTCGTCTTCTACATCAAGTTCCGCATTAAATATCCATCTCGCCATAGTATCGTTTTCCATTCGACTGGTTTGATTGCAGCCATTGGATGTTAATGCGCTATACACCGCCCATGTTGTTGTGAAGCTCATACAGCTGATTGTTGGATCGCATGCGTAAAACATTGCCAATTCGTAGTGGAATGAATATCTTACATACATAATTGGCCATTACAACCCTTCAGTCAGGATTACGGCTAGCTTCTCACACCACTTACATGTTTAAAGTCGACTCGAACGACAGATTTTTTTGAGAAACTTTTCATGGCAATTTATTTACTCTCAGAGTTTTTGCCAGAAACTCTGCTGAGAGGAAGTCGCCGAAGAAATATTTTTTTCATATTTCGTTTTTTGATGTCTGACCAGGGATTCGAACCCTGGCCTTTCGTCTAATAAGCCAACACTACCTACTAGACTACGGCGACTTCAAATGAATGAATATCTTACGAAGGATTTTTTTCTCTGCCTACTAGCGTCCATACTTATACTCCATCAATAAGGAATGGGAGCATGAGCATTAGTTTCGCCACATGAGAGAGGTCCTTCTAATCAATTCCTATTGAGACCATAGTAGCTCTTGTTAGCAGGAGTGGCTCCATACTTGATCTCCAAACTGATATGTTTTGTTTTTGGTAGGAGAACTTCTCTTATTGAGTCGAATCCTGTGATTCTTTTTTGAGGCTTGGTGGCAAAGGTTAAATTTTTTTTAAGATTGAGAATGAAGCTTCATATCTGTCTTGTTATTTTACTTTTTTCTGCACAATGACACTTTATTTGACCAACAGATGAATAAGATTTCAATCACACAACGTCTGCGGATGAAGCTTCTAGGGCCTTCCAATTTACGTTTCTTTTCAAATGTCCATTTGAGAGTTTCATTGAGTAGTGATATGACCATAGAATTTATTGATCAACAATGAAGGGCATTAGCACCTATGGTAACCTAGTTCCATATTGGAATAGGACAGGCAGTCGCAACCACAGCAATGAAGTGTTGCCACTGTACGCCAACGCTGCGGTCAATAGCAATTTCATGAGGAATTTTTTTAGTCTTTCCTAGATTTGATTTCGCCTCCATTCATTATTTTCTTTCTTGTCGTTATTTTTTTGTAGCTGTAATCGTTGCATTTGTTTCTTTTTTTGTTGCAACATTTCCATTGTAAGCAATGGTAAATGCTTCTACCACTTCATCTTAATGTTCACAATTAAGCTTTTGTTTTCTAAAAGGTTTTCCAGTCTTTTTTTTTTTTCTTCTTTTTTTTAGTGTCTCATCGTTTTCCTTTAAACCGTTGTTGTTGTTGTTGCCTATCTTCAGCACAGCAAAAGCTGAAACATAGAAATTTTATGTTGCCAGTGCTATTGTTGTTGTGTTTAGTAGTCATCTGGTAGCCTTGTTCTTGTAGAGAGAGCGAGCACAATGACAATGACAACACAATGAAAATTTTCAAAAGGAACATGACATTTTTGTTGCTCATTCGCTGAAATGCGGACAGAGAAACAACAACGTTTTGTATGCTATTTGTCGTTGTATTGTTGATTGTTATGTGTTTTTGGCTGCTGCTGCTGATGTTGCATATACGAATAAGGTTGTTGTTGTTGTTGTTGTTGTTGGTTTTCTTTATTTTTCTATGTATTTTTGCTTTTGCAACAATTCGTTGTCGTCGTGTGCCATGAATTGTTCACATTTGTCACAATGGTGGCAACTGTCATAACAATTCTTTTGTTTTATGACAAGATTTACCATTATTTTCCATTCTTC